>JADGJK010000036.1:0-89945 GCA_027600645.1 Nowakowskiella sp. JEL0407
TTTTTTTTTTGCATTCTGATTTATGATTGAAAAGCACGCAGGGTATTTTAATAGCAGAGATTTTCCAACTAGTAGAGTTCCAATGGTTACTATCGTAAAATGCGGGAGTGCGAATGAATACAGATCGGCGCAAACAACTGCAAATAACACCGGCAAAGACATATCATCTTTGAAACCTGGAAATCGGGGCAAACGGGACTCGCAGATGCTTCTCATGAACTTCCTTTCGTTTGTCATTGACAAAGAACACCAATTGATGGATGAACTGCACTACGAACTTTATTATCGTATAAAAGCAATCACCGGGCGGGACGCCAGCGATTACTCGATTGTGCTGATGGTGGATGCGGACACAACGGTCGAAAGTGATGCATTGAGATATATGGTGAATGCAATGAATAACGATGAGTTGATTATGGGATTGTGTGGAGAAACGAGAATTGCAAATAAGAGAACGTCGTGGGTTACGATGATTCAGGTTTTTGAGTATTACATATCGCATCATTTGGGGAAGTCGTTTGAGAGTATGTTTGGTGGGGTGACTTGTTTGCCGGGTTGTTTCTGCATGTGAGTTGAAAAACATTAATTTACTTCCAACAAAAATTTATTGATAACTTGCGTTTCAATTTAAAGGTATCGAATTTATGCTCACAAAGGCGACGGAGTTCACACTGTTCCACTATTAACTGCACCAGAGATCGTCAATGAGTACGCTGAACCTCAAGTCGATACTCTTCATAAAAAGAATCTCCTGCTTCTAGGCGAGGATAGATTTTTATCCACTTTAATGCTGCGCACATTCCCCAAACGAAAGATGGTGTTCGTCCCACAAGCGATATGTCGAACTATTGTCCCGGATCAGTTTAAGGTCTTGTTGTCGCAACGAAGGAGGTGGATAAATTCGACCATACACAATTTAATGCAACTGGTGCAGATTAGAGAGCTTTGCGGAACGTTTTGTTTGAGTATGAGATTTGTTGTTGCTGTGAGTGGTTTGAATTTTTCCATTTTTTTAAAAAATTCTTCAAATTTTTTTTAAAAAAATAGCTTGAGCTTCTTGGAACCGTCGTTATGCCAGCAGCCCTTCTATTCACTTTCTATCTTCTACTCAGTGCAATTTTCACCGGAAAAGTGGAAGTTTTACCACTAACGATGCTTATCCTGATGCTCGGTCTCCCGGGAGTGCTGATTCTAATAACAACGTGGAAGTGGATCTACGTAAGCTGGATGTTTATTTACATCCTAGCGATGCCAATATGGAACTTTGTTTTACCATTGTATGCGTTTTGGAATTTTGATGACTTTAGTTGGGGACAAACGCGAGTTGCTGATGGTGGGAATGGAGCTCATGGTGAAGGGGATGAGAATCGCAGAGATGAGACTGTTGAAATTGTTCCTCGACTAAGGTTAGACTGAATGTATAATGAAAATTTATTTCGGCAGACTAATGGTTATACTGTAGGTTTGAAGACTGGGAACGAGAGAGAATCGAAGGTCGATATAACACTGTGGGAAGTGTACCTAGCCGTCCCGCTGACAGCGTGAAAGTGGTGTCAAATGGGCCATCGAATGCGAGAAATCTTCCGTTTTTTGGAATTAATCTCAGCCGAGACAATTCGGTCGTTTCCGATTCCAACAGCGTTCAGATAGTTGAACTACCCTTTACAGAGTCGATCAATTCATACAGCAATGATCAGAGTTTAACTTCCGAGTTGAACCAAAATGGAAACCCTAACCGACGCAAAAACACTAATCAGACAAAGCAGAATAGTGGATTTGAATCGACTGGATCGTCGTCAATCGGTCAGAGTTCCTCCACAGCGTCGACAGTTTCGTTAAAGAACATGCGAGACCATATATTAGACATGTTTATTCAGAATAGTCCGGTAATTGAGCGAACAACCAAATCGAACGATCAGGCGACCAGCTACTCGGCGGGCTCTCAAGCTGAAGCAAAGAATGTTGATGCGAGAGCTGAACTGTCGAAAGCCTCCAATAACAACTTGTCGCGACGAGAGATGGCTAAAAGTACGAAAAATCTTCCGAAAATTAACAGCATGCGAGATGTAAGCTCTGAAACTCCTAAATCATCACAAACGCGCCAAGATTCTACAATATCCCCAATTTGCGTCACAAATATCAAAAACTCACATCAACATAACTATCAGCCGGATCCACTGTCACCGACGTTTTCGATATTGGCAAATAAAGTGAAAGAATTTGAGAATCGGTCCAAGAACAAGTGGGAAAAAACTGGTGGCGGAACAGAGTCGTCGTCTAGTGTTGTTGAAAAGATTGATGGTTCGAGTTTCGATAGCGTTCCCGTCCCTCCCCACAAACGCGCAGGGAAAACTTCTATTGAAGAAGAAACTAAGCTTTCAGAAGCAAAGAGTAGGTTATTTAAAGACGAGCGGGACACTTCAACCGACGGAGCCTCATTTTTGCCTAAGAAAACTGGTCGAAAACTTCCTACACCTCCGACGGCAAATGGAACCACAGATTCTGATGAAGATTCAAATTTAGAATCAGTGAAGGGAAAAGAGAATGCAGCTTCGTCGTCAAGCACTAGAATTCGACCCAGTGGACCACGAATAGACACGAATCGAGTTGGAAAATCTAGAAGCATTAATTCAGGAAGCTCTCGTTCCTCCCAACCCTCACCGTACTTTCCTGTTTACGACGGCGGAATCCCGATTCCAGGAACTTCCTACCACAGTCAGTATTCAGCGGGAAGTGCAGAATACGCAAGCGTGCCGTACTATCACCATCCTGTATACTATCCACATCACGAAGCGACCTTCGGGCAACCTTATTCGTATGGTCAGACACCACCAGAGTTTTTCAACTACATGAGATCGTCGGGTTATCTTTCTAATCCTGGTTCCATTCAAAACAATCCGTCGAGAACGAGCATTGAAACGGGATCGTCAAGCTATATCAATCCGTATCAGAGTGGAGTTCCGCATCACGGATTTGTGCCGACGCGAGCTTCGATTGAAAGTATGAGAAGTCATCACAGTTATCATTCGACAGGATATGTTCCTATGCAGTTTCCACAAACGCAGTATTCGGGGTATGGTAGTATGATATCACCAGCGGTTCCTGGACATATCACGTACAACTATGGCTCTGACGATGAGAATGCTTCCCAATGATTTCTGGATTCTTCTTCAAACACGTGTACGGTCATTTACTTTAAAAGTTTTGAAACAAATTAATTGTTTATTATTCTAAATTCTTGAAAGTTATTTTATTTGGGGAAATATAAATGTCATGTGATTGTCGTTAAGCGCCAAACCAACAAAGCTCCAAAGGAATGTTACTCAAACCTGGCCTGTGACTCTCCTCCAACCCCAAACCCCTAAAACGTCGATTAAACCATTAAATCTTGTTTCCCCAGATATCAATAATCCATTACTGTTTTTTTAATCTTGGAGGAACATAACTCTGCTCTCGACTGCCAGCAGGGAAACTTTGGCAACGATAGTGAATCATTTGTCCAGAAAGAAATGTCGTCTCCCGAAGAATTCTCCTCACAAGATGAATTAGGAGACTTGACTGACTTATCGCAGCAGAGCCAATACCATCATCAGGAATTAGGCGATATCATTCGTCGTGTATCTGTCACCGATCTGCGCTCACACAGCCAATTATCAATGCGGCGACTTACGCGAACTCCCTCAAATTCATCCGTATATTCTCAGCCTGATAATGACGTGTTGTATGATATTGTTCGAGCGCAATGGAAGAAACTAAAACACAGTAGGAGGAAATGCAAACTAATTAATCTGAAATATTCTAACACTTTCTCCTTCCCCTCACGATTGTCCTTTCCCCCAAAATTCCATTACCATATCAGAATCAAAAAAACCACAGCAATCTTCAACTCTCACAATAAACCTCCCGACGTGCACAGAACCATGCCCGCGTTCCGAAGCGTTGCTCGAGTTACTGCGCGTCCGCGAAGAAGATTTATTTCTCGCTGCGGAATTAGGATTAGCGTTATTATCGAAATTCGAACAAAGCCAGACAACTATGCGCGATTTGATTCAGGAACATGAAAATACATTGCTACAGGTTGATTTGTTGTCGCAAACGATAAATGATGATAAGGTTGAAGCAGACGAATTTGCGAATGAAAAACAGGGATTGGTTGAGGTATGAATGATTCAATACGTGTTTTCCATATGGTGGATTAATTCTTCAATTTTTTATTTTTTCCCCCAAAAATATGAAAACTTGAAAATTATAAGCGAATTGGAGATATCATCGACCAACTTACACAATCTGAATCTAAAATTCAAGAGCTTTCAAATTTAGTACAACAAAGGGAAGAGGAACTCGAAAAATCACAGCATCAGATAGCGAAACTCACGAAACTCAAGCAAGAGAATGAATCTCTGTATTCAAAGATTGATTCTCTTCAAAGCGAATTGGCATTGCTGGAATCTCAAGAAGATTCGCATAAGGGAAAGTGGAAGCGAGCGTTGGCGAGAGTTAGTGAATTGGAAGAGTTGTATGCAAAAAGTAAAAGCGAGGTTCTGGCATTGAAGGAGATGAATGAAAAGTTTGAGGAGAGGAGGATACCAGTTTTTTCGAAGGGAGGAATGTCGTCGCCCACTGCACCACAGCTGAATGAATTGTTTAATCTGGTGAAGGAATTGACTGCGTCGAATGTTGCTTCGAATGCTCAGAATCTTCAGTTGCGTGCGGATTTGAGTAATGTCACAGAGTTGTTGAATGATTGTAGAAATGAGTTTTTGCAGTACAAGGCATCCGTGGAGGAAACAATGTAATTTGCATCATTTAAGTTATAAAGTGATGGTATTTGATTTTTGCTTGAAAGGAGTCAGACTGATGCGATTCCTGTGAATGAGGGTGAAGATATGAAAGGAAAATCTGTTCTCGAGGAACTGGAGAGCTACGTTTTAGAAAACTCCTTGAAGAAGCTAAAGTCTCGGTCGCCTGTTCTGAATGCCGAAATATCAAAGGTACGTCGTCTTTTGTATTTCAAAACAGCGATGTTCTGAAACCTATTACAATAGCTGGATATCCATGGTATCGCGGATTTAGAACCTCCAATCTTGGACGATATCTCTGAACCTATGTCGGTATCCGGAACTTCAGATCCCGAACAATCATTATCGGTAACCTCTTCTTCCCAATCTGCAAATCCAAACACAGCAACTTTAAAAAAGAAGAAGAAGTCGACGGTATCCTCCCCTAAAACCCCCAACAAAAGGCATTTTTCAAACACTTCAGCATCATTATCAACCTTACCATCATCAACCGGGATTTACCTTCGAATGTTGACAAGCATGTCGGACGATTTATTCCATCGACTGTCCAAAACCGATACCGTGCAACTGAACCGACTTTTGCGGCGGACGTTTGATTTATCAGAGTTGACGGGACTGAGTAACTCGTTGATCGAGAATGTGGTCGTCGACGTTGGAAATATGGTTAAACGGTTCCCGAAACCAAAGCCAGAGAATAAAGAAGGGAATGTGGATGATACCGCAGCGATTGTATACCCAGTCGTTGAATCAATTCAAAGTTTGCTTTCTGAAATTGGTAAACTGAGAATTGAGTTGAACGATTTGTCGCTTTCATATTTTGATCATTTGGTAAGTGGAACTAAATTAATTACTGTTCAAGTTTATCAATTATTTAAATAATGTTAATTTTTACTATTTTGCCGACAGGATGAATTAAGTAAAAGAGATTTAAACAAAACTTTGGAGAAGATCGCAACAAACGCACCCGAGCAAAAGCAAGAATCACAAGGAGTACTGTTCAGGAAAAGCCGTTCGATATCGGACCTGAAAAACGTGGAAAAAGAAGTGATCGGAGACAAAGATGACGATACAGAAAGCAATTACGAACGAAATATTTCACCTTCACGTGCTCAGCCCAACATATTAAGCTCCGTTTGGAAGATTTTCGGGAAGAAGGATGGTTTAGAGAACCAAGAAGAAACTACCGATGCTATCACTCCGCGAGGAGATGGCGAAGATCCTTGGACATTCATTCGCAAAAACTTGACAGTACGGCCGCAAAAGAATGCAAACTCGGCTGAAAATCGAGGGAGAGATGAGGAACCATCGTCCCCTAAACCGATTACCCGGTCCAAGTCACAAGGCGCAACGGTGGAGAAGACTGGTAAGTCACCGCAAAAGACGGGACTGGCGGACTTGATATTGTCGGCGGCGGCTGGTCGGGTTGGTCAACGAGTTTTGTATGAGGATGAGCGGTTGATGCGGGATAATCTTGAACCATGGATTCCGAGATCGAAGGCTTGAATTTTTTATCTTTTCATTTAACTCGTCTATTGTATTTCTTTCCCTTTTTCATTTTTCATTTTTTTTTTTTTTGGAGAAGATTAGTAGTGGATTATGATGGAATGGAACGTATTGGATTATCATTTTTTTGGTTATTAATCATTCAATCATTCAAATATATCGTTGGCAATTATGAACGATAATTTTCGGAAGATTCATTTTCAAAATCAAGGTTACCATACACGACAACGAATTATCTTAATTGTTTTCAGTGAAGTTTATTTTAAATTAAATTAAAAATGCGGAGTTGAAAAATAAATTAATTTATTAACAAAATCGATAAATATGCATCTCCTTTTAAATTCGTCTCTTTAAACAACTCTTAAAAACATTTAACCCCTTTGCTATCTAAAAAAAAACAAACAATGATAATCAAAATTTGCTGCGTCTGTAAGAGATTACAATGAAGACTTTCCTTCGTTTTAGACTTAAAATATTTCGCAACCACCTTCTCCTTGAATCCGTTCATTTTACGAAGTATACCATTCCCGAACAACTTCAATTTTTCCTGCAAGCCTTTCACCGTTTTCAAAACTTCCCGTCGGAATATTTCTTTACTGATTATTTCCAAATCGAATGCGTCGAGTTGAATGTCGTCAAAACCTGGAAGTTGAGATGATAAATCGGGATTGCTGAACTTAAAAACGAATGGATTTTTACTTAAAATATCCAGACCTATATCTAGAGCATAAAACCCCGGATTTGAAGAGATCATTGTAAACGCTGAGATATCTTTTGATTTAGTTTGAAAAAAAAGAAAAAATTATTAATACGAAATTTTCCAGCACAGAATTTCAATCATTTACCAAAAGTATCACACCCATCCTTTACAACTTAAGATTTGTTTGAATCGATTACAGGCGCGGCATCTTCTGAAGAGACCAACCCGGTTTTCTCGGCACATTCTGCTTCAGGCGCGACAATCACTTCACTCTCTTTCGATACACTATCTTCTGTTGAATTTCGATACTTGCTTGCAGTGACAATTATAATTGAGAGTTACCATTTTGGTTCGACTGGCCGCTCGAATCTTTCCCAACCTTCTCCTCTCCATCCACGGCAATTTCGTTTTCAGTCTGTTCATCTTCCTCAGTCTCCTCGTCATCCTCTTCAAGAAGGAGTAGTGCCGTCGGTGCACTAATTCTATTATTACATTAAATAAATCGGATTATTGAATATTTCATCGAAACTTTGATTTTTTCAAATCATTACCTGTCTCCTTGAAAAGCGAATAAACTTCCTAACAATCCAACTGACTCCTCGGAAATCAAATCGTCTGGAACCACAGCTTTCGGATATTGCTCGCGCAAATAATTCGTTAACGACACCAGTCTTTTGCTGCAATTTGCGGTTCCAGAGAGATTTTTGAAGCTGGATAATTCGTCTGCACTCATTATTCCTCTTCTAATGATATCAAATGTTGTACATTATCAAAAAAAAAAAAGGAAGAAAAACAAAAAACTAGTACTTCACTATTTCCTTGTATAAGATTCCATTTGGTCTACCTAGGATTCTGGAAATAACCGGAAGCCGCTCCCCAACAAAGAAAAATTCAACGGGGTTTTTCCCAGAAAACAAGAAGAACATTAAACATCCACATGCCCACATGTCTAGATACGGTCCAAATGCTGTAAACACTTCGTATTCCGGGATCATATACCCTTTGGTACCACATCTCTCGGGGTTTCTTGTATTCTTTGGGATGGCCAACCCAAAATCGCAGATTTTAACCACTCCATTTCTTAGAAGTATATTCTAGTTGAAACGTTATTTTTTGTTTGATTGGTTGTGGTGAACAATATTTACCGCCGGTTTAATATATCCCTTTCCTGAAATGAACAACTGTCAACAAAAGATTTTAAAAACACAATTAATTACTTTTACTTATGAATGTAATCGACTCCTTGGAGTATCTCCCTCATGAACTTCTTGACTTGTACATCAGGGAGTGGGCCGATCTGTGAGCAATAGTCCAATAATGTCATATCGGCGTGTTCAAATCCCAATATTAGGTTTCGCGGATCTTGGCTTGAAAAAAATATAAAATAAATTAATACAAGTAATCATAAATTGTATAATCTGGAAGAAATACTACAATTAGAAGCACAACTTGATAACATTCTCATGGTTTCCAAGTTTCATCATCATTGCCAACTCCTTATTAAATTGAGATTGAGAAAAATCCGAGCTATATTTTATAAGATTAGTTAAAATTTTTTATTGAATAAAATTACTTTAACTTAGTGTGCATTCTTAAACCTTGATCGTAAACTGGTCCTTCGTTCCTTCCTTCCATACCTTATACACCCTAGCTTCGCATTTGATTTGGAATCGAATATGCTCTTGCATAGTGTCTCGAGTCGCATCCCTTCATTGTCTTCCGCTTGCCGACCTGTTATCTTTTTTCGCCGAGAAATTTTAGTTCTCTTCTCAACTCTACAAACTCTTTTAATCGCCGATTTTCCGTCACCACAATCCATTTGAGTAATCATTGCTCTAGTGATGACTTGCATCCGCTTCATATGTTGCTCCCCGAAATCTAAATTTTTGAAAAAAAAAATCCAAAGTTTCATACGGATACCAAAAAACAGCTGCGCCAAGATACCGTCTACAAATTCCTGGACATCCTGATAATTTATCACGGTGTGTTCCGTCATAGCAGGTTGATAAAGTTTATTTTCAAAAATATCTTTTTTTTGGTATAGTGTGTGACAGTTGGATCCACGCGTATCATCATCGGTTTTTCATTTTTCAGGATTTACGTAAGCGCGCTGGCATTTGCGATTTATTTTAAGCACCAAATTCATTTTAGGTCGTTTGTTTCGAGGAATAGTTTATTAATTTTTGTTTTTTCCGAAAATGTTACTATACAATTATATTTCAAACGTATGAGTGTGATCAAGCTTTGGAAATCTCATGCTCTTTACTGCTAATTTTGCCTGGAGAAAAGAAAGCATTTAGACGAGGATGAACTTGAAGTGCGGTGGATACGATTGTGAAGTTTCAAACTTTCTGGGCAAATCGACGTTTAGTGTTAGAGATGTAGATGCGAGAATCGATGCCTTTAAGCGATTTCTTAGCGACTGAGAGAGTCTGGGAGATCTTCTTTCCAGCTATGGAGATCATTTGCTACAGTTGAGGGACAATTTTCAAAAAACGTACTGTGTTGATTATAATATGTTTATGGAAAAAGATCACTATCTTCTTACGTGAAACCGAAAGGTAAATCATTAAGCGAGACTTTTTACGCTTTGAAAACCAATCTTTCGACTTTTTTGTTTTCAACAATATCGCGCTTTAAATTTTTACTTTCCTTGACATTCAGATATAGCCCCGGGTTTTGTTGGGCTCGATTGTTGTACCGAGAAAGTATGATGGAGAAATAGTCGAGGATCTTTGTGAACGAACTTACTGGATTAAAGGGGATGAAGAGAATTTTCCCAGATGTTTAGGGGATGAATCGTCCCCCTTTTAAGTGGTAGAAGACTGGTTTATGATACTTTGTGAACGGACATAAACAAAGGAAATGGATTATTATGATTTTCATGAAAAAGAATTTTAATCATATGGGATTGCGAATAAAAAAATCACGTGCTGATTGTTGGCACAAAGCCAATTAATATTTCCATGAGATCTGGAGACATTTACACAACGCTGAATGCAAAACATTTTATTTTTTTAATTAAACAATTTTTACAAAGTTTGCAGGGAACTATAAAAAGAAGATAAAAGACAATAAGTTTAACATATTATTGAGAAGTGAAACAAAATTTTACCTCTCCAACATTCTCTCCAATCCTTCCAATCCACCAGCTGTCTTGGTCTCCTCCACCTTTTTCGACCAGAATTTGGTCACCCTTCTTAAATCCCAACTCGGTCTCCGAACGCGCCTGAAATTCGTATAACGCTTCCACCAAAAACGGTTGAAATCCGGGATTAAAAGTATCGGTTCTTTGAAGTTTGCTGCCGTCATCCACAACATCCAACTTTTCTTCTTCAGCTGGAACCGGTATACCTTTAATAAATTAACTTAATATGGATAAAAATAACTCTCTAGAGAATAATACAAACCAAGCTCCGTTTTCCATTCTACAAGTCTGGTTTTCAATAACTCCCTCATCACAACACTCTCGCTTCTGTCGTTATATGGCAACGATGAAGTTTCGATATTTTTCCCGCTCTCAAGCGCTTTTTCAATAAGTTGTACTCCTTTCAATTTATCGTTCATTAATTCGTACAGTTGAGACAAACTCAAAATTATTCCTAATCTGGACGGATTTAGTGGACTCAAATCTTTCTCGGCAACTGATAGTCCGGCAAGATATGCTTCGAGAGCCTCTTGATGAAGTTGAGATCGGTTGGGTGGCTCGACTGTCGATCTGTAAACTCGATGATCTCCCATCCTGTGATTTCGAAAAAAAAAAAATTAAATCAGACTATAAAAAAATAAAAATAGAAATAATGTTTGCATTACATTCGGTATTTTGCTACTCGAGTTGCAGCATCTTCGGAAACATCGATTTGCGAAAATTTAGAAATCATCGTTCCAGTCTCGGTAGTTGCTATGCTGGTTGCGGATGGAGGAATAAATTGTTCATGTAAACCTCCAGCAGAATCCGATGGAATGTACGCATTATCGTTCGAAGAGATTGTCGAAGTCGGTTTGGTCACATTGATTGCGACTTGCTGTGAAATGTTTTCAATTTGGGACTTTACAGACTTTGCATCACTCAAATCAAGCAACGGGTTATAAGGTTGACTCGAAACGGGTGTCTCGACTTTCATGACGGTGACATCGTTTCGTTCGGGAGCGTCTGTTGATAAAAGTCTGCAATAATTGGCAGGGAACTGTTTTTAAAAAAAAAATTAATTAACAAGAAAACCGATGAAATAAATTGAAAAGTAAGTACAAGTCCGCGTTTGTCTCCCAATTGACCAATCCACCAACTGTTCACATCGTCCTTTTTATCGATAACTGTGATTATATCCCCTCGTTTGAATTGAAGATCTGAACTTTGAGTAGCCATAAAGTCGAACAGTGCCTCAACTTCAACTTCTTTTCCTGTAAGGACATACCTGTCCATAATTTCCTGATACGCAGCTTTTTTCGTAGCCGACGTCGAAAGGGCCGATGGTTGACTGTTCAATGTCTGCGTCGACGTAACCGCTGGTGAAGTATAATTCAACTCATTCGCAAGCTTTGGTTCCAAATTCGAAACCTGGGTAGCCTCGGATGGAGTATAATTTGGTGGCGGTTGAGCCGACGGTACAGCTGGTTGGTGTTCTGATGACCAAGTTGGAGTGTGTTGTAACGGGACATTAGGTGGTGGAGATTGGTGCTGTGATACGGTTGGATAAACTTGTGGTTTTGTTGTCTGTTTGTACTGGTGGTGATGCGGCAAAACGGCAGGTCGGATTCCAACCAAAGCACGATAAAGAGGATCGGCTGCTTCACTTGGAGGAATATCCCCAGATAAACACATCTTCGGTTTCACTCCTTCCCCATACCACGCGTTATTCAAGTCGTTTCTCGTTATAAATCCCGAACCTTCCAATGATACACCCGCGAATACACCTTGCGTCTTTGTGTAAGTGAATATTGGGTTCACTCCATGCTTGTTGACCGTAGCTTGCGCCTCTGACGTTGTTCCTGGCCCTACTGCTATTTGAAACTGCCCACCAAGAGTCAGACCTCCCTTATTGCAAAACGTCGAAATAGTTTCCCGAGTGTTCAATACAAATACTATGTCTGTTATAGACGCTCCAGCTTGGAATCCATATCCTGCTCCTGCCAATGAAATTGCTGTTGGTGTACTCCAGCTGCCATTTGGAAGTCTCCCAAGCATCTAGAAATTTCCAATTGAATTCAGAATCAAAAATCATGAATACACATTACCAATCCATGACCTAATCTCCCAGATGCTCCAAATCCTACTTTCAAAACTGTCAAAATGACGATTCCTTGAGCGGAATTGATGACCGTTTGAGGAATAACCGAAGGAATGAAATCCTCTTTAAAGTCAAACAGTAATGAGTTAATTGTTAATTACATTAAAAATAAGTATTACCAAGAACTTGGGCATATCTAATGCACTCGGTGGATAACGATGGGTGGCCAGTCACGGTATTTGCCATCGCCGTGATGCTCTCAAATGCCTGCAAAAGTTGCCACAAATTAATTTGCATGCATAATTAAGAGGTAAGTTTACATTCTTACAGCTGCAAATCCTTTCTTTTTCTTGGGAAGTGATGGTTGAAAACTCATTGTTGCGGAATTTCTGTTCTGCAATTTCGATATGCTCAGCAAATGGCACGGTATTGATTCCCTTTTTCAAAGCGTTGAATCAAGAGTCCAAAAAATGATGTAATTTTATATCATTGTTTTTTGTGTTTCAATGTCCTTTCAAACTCTAAAAATGCTTTCATCGGATCAAACTGCACCGACTCCTCCTGCTTCTTCAATATTGCTGTCTCCCGTCCGTTATTCTTATTTTCCAATTCATATTTTTCTAATTCTTCGGAGTATATATCCCATACACATCTTACGCACCCAGACTGACAACAATCTTCGGGTCCAGGTGGAATTGGAGGACCTTTCTTCTCTGAAGTGGTTTCAGCTATCAGGGGAATATGTGCTGCTTCTATCGTAACAGTGTTATTCGGAGGTTGTTGAGAATTATTGAGTTGTGGAGTCAAGCGGTGAGAATCTTTGTCATGCGACGCGTTGAAAGAAGTTGTGGATTGCAGATCCCAGAAACCATGGTATGACGGGATTCTACTGTAACTGAGAGTGTTTGTAGATATGAATCGCTGGTGATATTGTAAGTTGAATTTTGTTTTTAAATTATTTTTCAATTGGCAAACTGACATTTTATGGCGTTGCTGGCCAACAAGTAGCAGCGAACAGCGTCGCAATCTCCTTACATATGCGCGTTCAAACTTGAATTTAACATTCTGATCAGGCTGTATGACTGAACGAAAGCTAAAAATTTTTAGTCTCCATTTTTAATAACTCTTACAATGCAATTAAGCTATAAACCTAGAACTCAAATCATTGTGCTGATATCCTTGCTAAATTACGAGGGACTTTTCATTGAAAATGAATTTAAGTGCTGTGACAACAAAACCGTACCGTGTTTGGAGAAAAATCATGTGGCTTGAAAAATGCTCCTCCAACAAAAAAGGGAATTTAAATCTTGTTCAGAACTGCATTGCGAGCAAAGCAACATGCTGCCGCCCGATATATTAGAAAATATTTTTTTCTTCTCGACATTCCAGACCTGTGGGAAGCATCTCAAGCATGCAAACTCTGGCGTTCTGTGACTGAATTGCGCGTCGAACGACTTTGGCGATTAGCAGTTTTCCGTAGATACTACGCAGGTCCCTTACCTCCGCCTACTAGACCTCGAGAACAAAGCAATCAGATGAAGACGGAACATTTCGACTTTAGGACATTTCATTCTGATGGCTTAACGGATTTCAAACACACGAACATTCGAAACTTCTATTGAGACAGTGAAAGTTCTAAAAATGGACTAGCTATAGCGGCTCGAAATGCATGGAAATCTTACGGCTTACACCGGTTCTTTTGTTTGGAAAAAAATCTCGGAGTCGCAGCAAAAGTGAAAAAACGGTTTGATGCAAATGCAGATGTGCTCCACCAGAAAGTCACGAAGATTAAAACGTTTTTGAGTGAGATTTGAAAAGCGCCCGCGAAATATTAATCCAATACTTATATTGGACCATCTTAACGAAATCAAAAGTTTGGGTGAAAGATTTTTGTGGTATGAAGAATATATGAATGAAATTCAGCCGACTGGAAACGCCGATGAACGTTATCACGTTTTATATGAAAAGGAAAAACGTAAAATCGAAGAAGAATATTGGCGTGGCTAAATTCGAGAAGTATTTATTTAATTTTAAGGTTTCTTAAGATCGATAATAATAATTTTGTTAGTATCGTGCACTGTACTTTCCTAGACACCCCGATATAGCTCCAGCAGTTATCGAACTACGCTCAGAAACAGAAACAAGCACCGATCATGAAATGGAAGATGACACATGTCATTGGGAATATTTATGGAGCCTCGACATTGAAGCATTTCCCCAGAGCGAAGGGATGAAGTACGATGCTGGAATAACCGACGATTGGTTTATGATATATTGCGAACGAAAATATCCCAGAAGATTATCCGCTTCTGATTTCCACAATAAGTCTTTATAGATACTCACTGGAGTAAAAATATACATTTTAATCATTTTAATACATTTCGATCAACTGCTTGTAATATTTTGAATCAAAAAAATATCGAAAAAAAGCAACAATGAAATATACTAAACAGCAAATAAAATAAAAAAGTTCAGAGCGTCAAATCATCAGTCAAGTTATATCCAGCTTAATAATCAATTGCCCATCCATTCCTAGCATGCAAAATAAGCAATCGAAAATCAAATTTCAGTTTTACATACTTATCCAAATAATCATCCAGAACCTCTGAAAAAATAAAGCTTACAATTTAATAACGCTTCAAAAAAATTTGGAAAAATCACCTTTCATTGCTAAATTGGGGATCAAGTCTCTTTCATGTAATGGTTTTCGAGATATTGGATCCGTTTCTCCGATTTTTCGTAAGTGGTGCATTATCTCCCCGCGATCATAAGTAATTCCACTTGGAGTTATGACAGGATCGATCATGTACTCAAATGAGATCTACAGAAAAAGTTTAGAATCGTATTTCTGAATGTCTTATTTTCATATTTATACCTTCCCCAGTAAATAGTCTGGCACTTCACGTTTTTGTGCTTGCGTGTCTCCAACGGTCATAAATAGCGACTCTATTTGTGCAATTCGTTGATCCTATACACAAAAATTCAATGTCATCGATTCCAGGAGAAAAGCGAAACAAAAAAAAATACCATCTGGAAACTAACATCCTCCCTCATTTCATTATCCGGCAATTGTTCCAGCTGTCGCCTTCGATCCTTTTCAACTAATCCTGTGATATATCGGTACAAATCTGATTCATTTTCGCGTCTTCGTTTATCTACTGCCTCCCATCGCTTTTTTTTCGCTCGTCGATATGCGTTTGCAATTTCTTCACTAAATGAGATCTGTTGTTCAATAGCTAATAAATGTGCTCGTTTCAGATGTGCGGTTGCTTCCATGTATCTATCACATTCCATCAACGCCTGGCCCATCTGCGGATGGTATAAAAACGTTTACTTGTTACGATTTGAAATGCATTGCGTGATTTACTTACAAAATAATGTCCTTTAACTAAATATAAAACAAAATCAATATATCAATGAATATTATGGTAAGAAACGCTGATTAGTAATTACCTGAATTTTCATCGAGTTCTATCGCTTTCTCAGTATCAGCAATGACTCGGTCATATTGTTTCAATTTGAGATAACATAGAGCTCTGTTGGTGAAATAAACAGCTTTGGGAAATTGTATCTGAAAGTGAATATGTAACGAATGTTGAATGAATTGAAAAACGCGAATTACCACAGCGGTTGAGTACTCTTTAATCGCATCATTGTATCTTCCCTGCTCAAAAAAAACATTTCCCTGACGTTTATGGGCTTCCGCGGAATCGGCGCTTCTGGACATTTTGGAAACAGCGGGAACAAATTCGCAACCTGTCAAAACTGAAGTCGCCAGGAATGCTTCATTACCAAAAGAATCTTCTCGTGCAGAAGCAGCAAGTGGAATTGGAAGAGAAGCGAGAAGAACGGGAACGTCTGATAACTCCTGTGAAGCAAATCGCAGCCAAAAATTACCACTCATCTAAAGTATATCCACCGGTCTTTTGTTTCTTAAATTTTGTATAATTTACCTGTATTTTTCTTGTAAAGTTGTGGTTTGATCCAGTAGCCCGTTCTATTGAGCGTGTGCGATTGATGCAGCAATCACTAAACGCCGTTTCAACGCAATCATCAACTCCGCAACAAAATTTACTCTCAAATGTTGTTAATTCACCGGTAAACTCACCAAGATCGTCTCCTCGGATATTATCACAGCCATTACCAAACAATTATAGTCCGAATCTTTCGTCACAGATGAATAGAAATGTCTCCCGAACAAACGTACAACAACAACTAATACCTGAAACAACACCCAATACCACCCAACCTCAGTAATCTATTTTTTTTTATCTAATGCAAGATTTTTCGTTAGATTTTATGTATATTCACTTTATTCTTATTCAATCTCGGTAAATTTTCTCCATTAAAACAATTATTTTTTTTTCAACCTTGTCCTCAAAACCCGATAATTTCCTGTATTTTTTGCGTTTGATACTTCCTTTTAGAATTTCTATTTGGTTACAGAGTGGTTTTTGTGGAGAATAAATATTTGTCAACTTTCTTTTCGTATGTTTATTTAATCTATTCATTCTAAACATTAATCTCTTCATTCTCTTCCACTTCTTCAATAATGATCTCTCTATGATCTGATTTCATTCCAGTCCCCAAAGCTTCTTCATCGAATTTGAAGATTTCTTCCTTGTCTCCAGCTTCCACCTCTTCGATAATCTTACGATTCGCCAACACTTTCGATCTCGCATTATTGATCTTTGATAAAGGTGTTTCGATAATCTCCATTTCTTCCTCAACTTCAACGATCAAGGGTCGATTAGCTTTGGTTGAACTGCAGGGTTTCACTGTTCCCGTGGTTCTGAATAAACGTTCCATCGTCACTGATGATTCAGAATTCTCTAGTTTTTCACGCGCTTCGTCATCGGCCTTTGTAGCGCTCTTTATTAGCGATATCCAATTAGGATCGGGTTGATCAGCGGAATCGATGTCATCCGTCCCTAGACTCAAGTTTTCGACGGCGTTTGTCATTGTTTCTAATTCTGGAACGTCATTGAGTTCACTGATGAGCGGTTTTGAAGGCGGAGTGGATACCCCGGGAATCTTAATTTTCTCGACTGGTTGAGAATCGTTTTGTTCTGGTTTCTCAACAGAAAGTATCTTTCCCGTTACATCTAACTCTGCAAATCCTCGAACTGGAACGGTGGAAGATGTGCTGATGACGTTGTTAATAACTGTATCTTTTGGCGATATTGTCGTTCTGACGTTCAACGACTCGTTTTCTGCTTTGGTCTCAACAATATCTTTAGCCGCATGACTAAGCTCCGAAACTGGCTCTGCAGACTCGGCAATTTTGCCCAATTGCTCATCTCGAAACTTTGTAAGAGGAACGGAGAATACTGGTTCTGTATCAGGACCGAAAGTTTCGATTCGGCATTGCCTTGCTTCTTCTTGAAGCCTTCTCAACGCTGCAATTTTAATGAAGCAAATAAACGTATTTTAAACTAATTCCTAAACTACCTTCAAAATTGCGATTTTGTTCAACACGTTGTTCCTCTCGTTGACGATTGCGTTCTTCCCTTTCAGCTTCGATGCCTCCACGAGCCCTAAGTGAAGCGTGCTTAATAAGCAAGTAAATTTTTTATTCCACTATTATCTACCAGGCCTCAGTTGCGAGTCTTTCGTTATCAAAAACGGGCCGATCATCCAAGTAAGTCAAGGATTTGATGTTTGAAATGAAAGTTTTGCGGTAATTCTCAATTTTCGAAATTACAGTGTTCGACATCAGATTTAAAACCGCCTATGTGTGATATTCCACATTAAAAAAATTGAAAATATTAGTATGCTCTTTACTCACCAAGTTTGGAAGATTTCGCAAAGTATCCAAAATTTCTGGATCTTCAAGCTTGTTATGACTTAAATCCAATATTCTGCGAAATAAATATTAATTTCTTTATTATTAACTGGATTGAGGTGAGTTTAAGCAAACAAATCTTACGAAATAGATGGGCAATCCGTCAATCCTTTAAGATCATCCTTAGCTCTCAAAAAGTTATGAGCCAACTGCAGCGTTTTCATGTTCTTTAAAGCCGATAAAGCTCCGACGTCGATTTTCTTTATCAAATTGTTGCTCAAGTTTAAAGTATCCAAAAACTCGAGATGCGATAAGTTGGAAATCGTTTGGATACAATTTTGTTGCATGAATCTAAGAATTGAAGGTATGGGTTATTTTTTTTCTTAAAACAAGGACATTTCTCACAGGCATCTTAATTCCAGCTGAGAGTCTTTCGGTAGGCAAGGTTAATTAAGTCGTAAGCATCTTTGGTGCATATGTATTTTACCTAAACCACTGATTTCGTTAATCCCGTTCCCTTCAAGCCATAGCGTACGCAATCCAGTGTATTCATCTAATCCTTCGATTTTAACGAACCCTAAGGCAATAGGTAAAAAAGTTTAAAGGAAAACGGACAGGAAATTACCTTTGAAATGCAGATAGAGGCGATCGTTGAGTGAGGGAGTTTGATATAATTTCTGCTCTTTGCATAGGTGTTTTAGGTAAATTGGTGTCATTCTCGTATTTCTATTTAAAGTGCAAATTAGAAATTTATAACAACCATGAAATATCATTAAAGCAAACCCTTTCTCATCATATTCTCTCGGATCTTTTCTTCTATCAAGCCAAGATCTCTCTGTTTTTTCAAACAACATCGTCGTCGGTTTTTTCTGTTCAAATAAAGGGAAACGCGATAATTCCCAATTTGGCACAATTGAAATTTTTGATCAAAAAAAGCAAACAACCAAACCCAAAATTTCGTGTGAATGAATTCCAACCAACAATGGCCCCCTTCGGCAGCGAGAAACCGCATGTCGTTATTAAAGCAACCTACTAATCCCCTCGCAATGATGACTCCTTCTCACAGCAGCAACAGCATTGGTGGACTGACAACTGCAATGGACGCATTGTCTGTTTCTAGAGACAGTCGTGGCTCAGAGCGAACGTCCGTCGCTGGTAACGGAATTAGCGCTTCACAAAGGGCTATGGGTATCTCAAGGTAACAAAACACGCCAGGGTAATCTTTACCATGCTTAATTTTCGTTTGATTCAAAATAGACGATCAAGCGCATACTCATCTCGCCCATCACTCGCAGCATCCACAGGCCCAACAAAAGAAGTCCGACCAATCCGGGATAAACAATGGCAAAATTCAGCAATTCGTAATTTAATCAGCTTCCTCGTTCAAATGGGGTACCCCGAGTCAATAAATCCGAAAATGTTATCACCGCCGACGCAGAAAGATTTTCAATCGGTGTTTAGGTTTACTTATATGCAGTTGGACCCGACGTATAATTATACAAAGAAATTCGAGGAAGAGGTGCCGGCAATTTTGAAAGGGTTAAGGTATCCGTTTGTGGAGCAGATTACGAAGAATCATATCATTTCGGTTGGGACTATGCATGCGTGGCCGCATATGTTAGCTATGCTAACGTGGTTGGTTGAATTGGTTATGGTAAATCAGTTCTATCCTTCTATTCCATTGCGATCTAGAGAATACTCATACTTTTTTATTATGTTTTATTTAGTGCGTTAAAGAGATGGAAAACGAGGACATATTTTTGGATAATGAAACAGAAGACGAAGCGGTGATTGCTGAGAAGGAATTTTTTGAGTTTTTACAGAGATCATACCACAGATTTATGAGCGACGATAGCTACGAAGATATGGATGACGATCTGGCTCGTTTTTATCGTAATACGATTATTTAATAGCTATTGCATATAATCTTAATTCAACTTTCTCTGAAAATCTAGAGCAAAAGAATATGGAGTCCGCAGAAAGACTGGAGAAACTCAAGAACGATAACGAAATTTTGAGCAAAGAATTGAGAGATTTGACTTCAAAGGAGGTATTACTTCTTGATTAATATTTTTTCTTGATCGAGATTTACTGCAAAAAAAAAACTCAATTAGCCTCCACTGAAAGAAGCACAAGGACATCACGGAATTCTCTTATCAGACAAGGGAAAGTTCATGAAGTACATTGACCATCTAGAGGAGAAAAAAGAAAAATTGATTGCAGCCAATGCTTCGATAACCGAGGAAATCCAACAAAAGGGTATGTGGCATGATTTAAAAAAATTTTCAAATCGTTCTTATATGTTCTATTTTACAGAAATGCAATTGAAGATTTTGGCCCAAAAGAAAGAAGATTTGTCGAATCAAGTAAACGAGCAACCGATATCAGTAGAGGCTGTCAAAGAAATGAAATCGCAAATCGATCAATTGCGGAAATCTGTGAGGGAGTTGGAAGCGTCGACGGCGAATTTAAGGACGAAAAGCTGGGACAACGAGCTGAAAATTACGAAGAAAGTTGATAATGTAAGAACTGTTTGGAAAAAAAAGTGAAATTTGAATGCGTTTGCGGATGTTGACTAAAATGTTCGATTCTCGCTTTTTTTTTTATAGCTGGAAATGCTGGCCAAGCAATTCAATGATTTGGCACACGAACTTCGAATACTATCAGATGATACCTCACTTAACGCTCCGACGCAAACGTTTAATAATACGCTATTTTCCGGGGACGTACGCCCGCTCATAACCGAGCTAGAATTAAACATTCATGGAACACGAGTGGAAAAAGTTTTCTCGTTGGATCTGAAGAACGGAATCAAGGTAAATTATCGATTTGATAAAATGATTTTCCATTACTATATCCTAATATTTTTTTTTGTAAAGCCTATGCTAGCCAAACTTAAACAACAGTACAATAAGGCCCTATTCAACGCGCAAGAAGAGTCAAATTCGTTGCAGGAAGCATTGGATAACTTAACGGACCAAAACGCTGAACGACTGGATGAGATTGAAGCCTTGAAGTCACGAATCATCAAAACTGACCAAAAATTCGAGGAGATGAAACAGGTATGTTTTGCTATTGTACTTTTTATTAGTTGAGTGTGTATTCATCTGCGGAAACTGAAATAGTCTACGAAATTGAAAACGAGTAATATGAATGCCGAAATTGAAGCTTTGGAACAAAAGGTGTCGTTCATGCGAAAAGAAAACGAAAGTATGTGGGATGATGCAATTAAACGTGAAACCCAAGCGAAAGCCGAGTAAGAATTTTGGAATGCTGATGAAAACTTTGTATTTACCAAGGTTTAGGTTTGAGAAGTTTGAACGGCAAGTGGAGGCGACGAGGAAGCAAATGCTTTTATCAATGCATGATTCGTTAAGCTATGTTGTAGAGTTTCGACAGACGGTTACGAGAGAGTTGGAAGACTTGTTGGAGTTTTTTGATGATGATTTCAAGGAAGTTTTAAAGATGGAGGAAGATGGACGACGATATGCGGACTCGATTGGTGTAAAGATTGATTGAAAAAATAAATTTTCTGTTTTTATCGTGAAATCTGGGGGAAAAATATTATTTTATTTACAAGAAAACTCAGCTTTTGTTCAAATTCCACTCCTCAAAACCGCAATAACCTCCTCCAGCAATAAATTTTTCTCAACTAACTCGAGTTTTTTTCTGAGTAACTTGTTCCGGTCTTCCAACTGCTTCAATAAGTCGTTCGGTGTCGGTGAGTGATGTTTTTCGACTTTTATCTTTTTCTTCTGGAAGATGAGGTTCGAATAGTAGAAAAAATAACAGGAATTCACTTGCTTTTTATCGGTGTCGACAAACTTGCAGAGAGTGGAATTTATATCGTTTTGATCGATAAAGTTGCTGCTCTAGATCTGACACGCCTTCATTTTAAAAGTCTTTGTGGCTGACACAGCGGACACGGCAATATATATTGCGGTATTTTTGAGCCCAACGGATACTCTTTTCTTCAAAAAAGTATTGATGGTTTTCGCTTAGCAGGTACAGGGTACATTGAATTTTTTTTCTTCATTTTTGATTCAAAAAAACTTGTTTTGATTTTAAATTACGTCTTTGATGACATCAATCACTTTAAAGTTAACTATAATTCATCTTATTTGGCATCTTCAACACCAACGCTGGAAACTGGTAGATAATATCCCTTATCTACACCAGCCCGTATCCGATCTTCATGGTTAAATGGCGGCTTCAACATCCCGCGAAACTTGCTCCGCACTATTTCGTGGAATTGTTCGTACCGGTCTTTTTTCAGCAGGTTGCACGCGAAACTAAACCACCGCTGGCCGGCCGCGACATGTGTGATTTCATCTTGGTGAATGATCGTTAGCCTTGCTACAGACTCTGTATCTCCAGCACGTTCGAATTTTGATATCGTTTGCGGGTTCACATCAAGTCCTCTGGCTTCATGAACCCTAAATAGACCATTGAATTTTTAAAAATAGATTAAAAATTTTTCAAATTCTTACATGTGCACTATCGCCAACCGATCCAGTAAATCATCCTTCGTCTCCAACGCAGAATCCCACAACCCACCATGAACAGGTAACGCACCAAAATGTGATCCCAGCTCCTCTAACCGCCTCGCAACCAAATCAAAATGTTTCGCTTCTTCCCCAGCAATCCGTACAAAATCATCAAAGAATTCCACCGGCATCGAATACACCGTTTCGTCCTGATTCGAAAATTCCGTCTGCGATATGTCCAATTGTGAAATCTGCGTGGTTGGCGATGGGTTTATAGGTGCGAATCCAGATTCGGTCATTGAGAAATGTGCGAAACGGGCGATAATGTCAAACGCTAGATCTATTGCCCAAATTTCAATGTTTCCGATGGCGTGTAGGATCGCTATCCGACTTTCGAGGGATCCAGCGTTACCTCGCTTTTTGGTTTTCGATTGAGTGACAAAGTTTAGCGAGTCTTGGCGTAGTGGTGCGATAGGTGGGATTCCATGTCCGATCTTTTTGAATTTTCAAAACGAGAAAAGGAAAAAATGAGATTGAAAAAGTATAATGTTGTGAATAGTTGTTTTACATTGTTAATTTCTCTGTTTTTCCATTTTTTGGCGATTTCTAAAGCGAGAGAGACTTTCTCTGTGGGATCTAAAAAGGTTGGTATAAGTACGTTCGAAACTCATGAATTGTAACCAAAAACATTATCCCAAACCTGCGGTATTTAATACTTTAATACACATCTGAACTAATGAATTCTGATCCTCAATCTTCGGATCCGTACTCTGAACTTGATGTAATTTCTTTTTCTTTAAATTCAATTGTTTCGCTGTGA
The DNA here is from genome assembly GCA_027600645.1 of Nowakowskiella sp. JEL0407. Classification (NCBI taxonomy): domain Eukaryota; kingdom Fungi; phylum Chytridiomycota; class Chytridiomycetes; order Cladochytriales; family Nowakowskiellaceae; genus Nowakowskiella; species Nowakowskiella sp. JEL0407. The sequence continues at coordinate 23,323 of JADGJK010000036.1, forward strand.
ATACATTAAAACTGAGTTACTTTTTCTGATTGCTGCAAATCTAATGAATATTTTCATACATACGTTCTATGATATGATGTGAGACGAGCTCAAATTCCCCATCTGAATCCATGGAAAGTAAAATTGAATCATCCTCGATATTTTTCTCGACTTTAAAAATCTATATGTTAGAAATCAGGGAGTTAACCGATATAATGGTAATGAAGAGTACATGAATAGGATACCTTCATAGTCATTCCCGCACATGAGCTGGTTTTCCCCGTATTCAAATCAAATCTGTACGCATGCCACGGACACACGACAAAGTTATCTTCAATATCCGCCAAAGCCAACGGACCTCCTGAATGCGGACATACGGAGTCAATTGCGCATAAATTATTGTTTTGTAAGAAAATTGCAACGTTTGTAGAGTTGTAGAATCGCGCGGAAAGGGAGGAAGCGGAGTAAGAAGAGTTGTGGAAAGAGAGGGAAGTGCTGCGCTTGATGGTGGCGACAATCCGCGTGTTTGCATTCAATAAAGACAGTCCGGGAATTTTTATCGTTGCCATTTGTATTTGTCATTGGGAAAGGCTCAATGTCGGTTTCGATGAGATTTGTATTTGGAAATTTGATAAAAAAAAAAAGAAATATAACACAAGTAAAAGTAAAATCCCGTCATCATATCATCATGCAAAGAAAAAGGACTAAAAACCACCATATCACAGAAATCACAACTTTGAACACATGTCCTCCATTCACTTCAACGAAACTGATGTGGTATTCCCTTCTTTCTCTTCCACAACAGTTACATCAAGATCTTTAGCCTTAACTTCCGGATCCGCAGCTGGCGTCGCATCAACCTTCAACTCAACCAAATCCGAATCCGGGGCTTCCTCATCGTCAGTTTTCACCGCTTCATGCGTAACCGGCTTCCATCCCTTCTCTCGGAATCTACCCTCCCATTTTGCGATCACATAACATGCAAGCATGTTTCCAGCTATTTCGCGAGAACATTAAAGTGTTGTTTCGTTTAAAAATTGTGGAAACTTACTTAAATTTACAGAAGTTCTGGCCATATCCATAATTTCATCAACTCCAAGAATCGCTGAAACGGCTTCTACTGGCAGACCAAATTGCTGCACAGCAGCGAGAAGAATAACTAATCTACAGATATTTTAAACACAAAATCACATAAAGACGCGGGTAAAGATGCTTACGAGGCTCGTGGTACTCCAGCGATTCCTTTGGATGACAATAAAAGTATCAACATGTAAACGACTTGTGTTCCAAGTGGTAATTCAATCTGTCCCGCTGATAAAGGGTGATTTTCAATTGAAAAACAATCACAAACCCAAAAATATCCACTTACTTTGTGCACAGAACAGCAACGCACTTCCCAAATACAAAGTTGTTCCGTCCAAATTAAACGAATATCCTAACGGCATCACAAAACCTACGATATCCCGTGGAACTCCAAAATCTACAAGATTTTCAATGGCGATACCGAGTGCAGCGTCCGAAGATGCCGTTGAAAATGCGATGATTATAGGTTTCCACAAAGCTTTGGCGAAATCAAATAGCGGCATTCGCGTGACAAGTGCGATTGGTAGGAAAATGACCAAGACGAAGCTATTAAATGTTCATATTAAGTCGATTTGTTTCACTTTCGCTGTAGTGATAACGGCTTACGTGAATAACCCCAAGTATACCGTTCCGATGAGTTTTCCTAGAACGGCGAGTAACTTGATACCGTTCCGACCGACTGAACCAGCTAAAGCACCAAAGATCGCAATGGGAACGAATCTCATGATAAGATCGATGTACTGCAAACAGAACACATGAGATAGCAAACCAAAGCAACTCAGATTTCAACAATACCTTAAACATTGCTTTCAAAACAGCATCAAAGAAGGTAACTAATACATTCTTCGCCGGCTTATCTCCCATTAGAATCATACTCACAGCAAACATAATCGCTAACCCAAAAGAAAACTTAATCACAGGAACCAAAAAAAAGATAAACGTTTTACCAGCAAAAGTAATCTGCAAACTCGAGTTGTTCGATGCAGCTAACGCAATGCTAGTTGGAATCGTTCCTTCCAACAGCTTTTGCAACGTGACAGTATTTCCCGCTCCAGCTTTCTCCTTCGCAACAGATTCATTAAACGAGTGGATATTCACTTCCAGTCCCGACCCTGGCTGGAAGACGTTACCCCATAACAATCCCGCAAAGATCGCAATGATGGTGACGAGAATAAAATAAACAATCTACCACAATATTAGCAATCATAAGTAAGATTAATCGAATAATACGTTACCGCTTTTATACCGACTCTTGTAACGGCTGCGATATCATCTCCATGTCCAGCGATACCAACGATAAGAATCGAAAAGATTAAGGGAAAGATTAAAAGTTTCACGAGCGGGAGGAAGATTGACGTTGACAGTAATCCAAGATAATCTTTAGAGAATCCAGGTGCAATAAGACCAAACTGTTGTAGTTCGAAGTAGACAGAGGTAAAAGGGTGTATGAGTAATTATGGGAACGGTTTAAAATTTCAAATTTCAGGTCATTATTGCTTACCATGACTCCGAGACCAGATGCAATAACTATCCACCAGAGCTAAAACCAAATATAAAACACAAAATTAACATAAAAACGAACCAAACGCGTTTTTTTCTTAAAGTGTTCAGATACCTGGTGGACGTTGTATAAAAACGAGCCGACTTTTACTACTGGGTCAGGTATTTTCATATTTGATAATTGCAATGAGGAAGTTAGAATTGTTTTTTAGGTTCAAATTTGAAGGATTAAAGGCAGATGACAGTTTATAAAACACCGCCCCTCACAACACTGAAGTGGCGTATGTGCTATCAAAGGCGTTCTTTATCAGGGTAACTCAAATTCGTTCTTTTGGCCTAAGCATTCCTTTTCTTTAGGTTTTTTAGCGTACGATTTATTTATTTTAAAGAAATAATTTAAAAGATTAAGTTTGCGCATTTTTCTCTGTCAATGATCGGAATCTGGGACAGGGACTGTGATTGTAAGTTGTTGATTTACCACAATAATTATACTTTTTCCCGGCCCAGAAATTTTTGTTGGAAAACAACGTCACCATGTACATTTACTGATTCACGCCAGTTTTAAAAAATCAAACTGTGTATTCCTTAATCACACGGTCTACACTGCTTGAGATGGGAAAAGTTGACATTCACAGAATTTTCAAAATTTCACAAACAGAAGCCATGAACATTTTAGAACTTCCATCCGAAATAATACACCAAATAGTATCATACCTTCCCAACGTAAACTCATGTACAAAAACAATCTCAACTCTTTCCCAAACATGCAAAGAGTTCTATCAACAATTATCTCCCCTTCTCTTCGAAACGTTGCGAATATCCGACGAGATTGATTGCTTACCATGTTTGACTGAAACCAGTCCAAATCTTAAAACCAAGCTTTTACAATACGCGCAGGATTTATCCATCGACTTGGATGCTGAATTCCCTTTAAAATTCGATTCGTTTTTGCGGTTGAGGAGTTTAACTATCGGCTTTATTTCTGAATCATTAAATCCGAAGCAATATATTCCTTCAATCCGATCCGTTAAGCAATGTACGAATCTGGAGACACTCCAACTCTACAACATAGAATTCGAAGCACTGACTCTCGAGTCCCTCGGAAACATATGCCAAAGTCTAGAATCTCTAGCAACGTTAGAAATCGAGTTCTTTCTCTCAAAAAGCGAAGGCTTAAGAGACAGCATTCGATTATTCGGCGACGGACTAAAATCGCTTTCGAAATTACACTCATTTTCATTTGCGACGTATCAAGTCGACTGGCATAACACGACCATTCTTTCCCTACCGGATTTATTTGATAGCTTATCGCACGTCATCTCCTTAAAATATTTTAAAACTCGCGATGTTCCGTTGATGGATACAATTTCGTACGAAGCCTTTGCACGTTTCATCCGAAATTCATCCCTTCAGTCCATTACTCTCGATGGAATGCGAATTTCCAATAACGTCCTAAGATCGATAATATCCTGCGAATCTTTGATAAACCTCTCGCTTAAATCGGTCATAACCGCATATCAAGAGTTGCTGATCATCTTTAAAGAATCGAAAAAACTACCGGCTTCAATGAACATTGAATGTTCAAAAGTTTTCCCCGGCGTATATCGATTCCCCATCTTTGATTTTATCGGATTGCACGCACTAACACTATCAGTCGCCGATTCCGCATTCCATTCGCAAATCCTTACGCGTTTAATCGAGTGCCCGACGTTGAAAGAATTACGGTGCGATTTTAATAGCGATTCAGGAAATTTCGCATTATCCGAGTTGGTTCTCAAATCGAAATCGCTGGAGAAACTTACGTTGTATGGTCGTTGTGGTAACTCCCCAGAAGTTTTCGGGAATGTCAAGTCCAGTAAATTCGTGAAATCGTTTGAGTTTGATCTGTCAATTGTTTCGCATGATAAACATGAAATCACGGAAATTTTGCGGGAGTCGACGTTGCTGGAGGAAGTTACGGTGATTATAACGGAGTTCACGGATTTTGATCTTCATGATACTATATTGATTCCTATGAGAGAGCGAACTGAGGCGTCAAAGTTGGAGCGAGTATCTTTGAAAATTTCGTTGGAAAATATGTTGTTGTGTAAATTTAATTCCAAAGACCGATCCAGTGTGGTGGCGGAAGTGCTGGGCGGGTGTTGGAATAATAATGTTATAACAGGGATATTCAAACGGTGGAATGAAAAAGATTTTATGGTCGATAGGCTTTCCTTAGATCAATTGTCTATAGCAGAATTGCGAGAGTTTGAAGACTGGTTTAGGCTCAAGTTAGGAAAAGGAATTAAAATCGGATTTAAAGATGGGTCACAGTGTTTATGGTTGGATGAGAAATGATAATATATTAATTGCGAAACTTTTCAAAAATTTAATTTTATGAGTAGAATTCCATATTGGTCGAACTGTCTCCGATCACTAACGGTTTGTTTTATTGTATCTTCTATTGTTAAATTTCATAATATCTAAATCTCTAAATGAAAAACAAAAACAAACGAAAATCTAAACTAACATCCAAACTTAATATCATCCACATAAAACTTTGCCGGTGAATAACCTTTCCAATAAAACAAAATGCGTCTCACTTTACTCAAATCAAGCCCATCCAAAGGAACCCGATATTCTAACGTTTGCCAACCAATAATATAGATGCTAGCCGCTTGCACACTCTGATACGGACCGCATCCAGTGTCAAAAACGACTTTGATAATACCACCAACATCATCCACACGTTGCATTAAGAAACGGAGAGATTTATACTGAGTGAAAGAGCGACATACTTCCTTGCCTTTTAGTATGGCTTTGTAGAATTGCATATAGAAATATTCATCCTTTCCTGGTTTCCACAACACTCAGCCAATATAGTTGGCAGAACTGCTTCGTTGGTGTTCTAAATATCCGCTTCCACTTACACCGTTATCTCCGCCAAGCAAATTAGTATCTACAAACGGCGAGTTGAAATCGTTTATCATAAGTGGGGTCACAGTACAAGGCATTGTTGTAGTTGTCATTGACTAAATGGTTTTCGTTATATTAGTCACTTTAAAATATTTTCACAAAAAAATTTATTTACCTTTGTTGTTGTAGTAGTTGTAGTGGAGGTAGTTTTTGTCGTAGTAGTAGGGGTTGGATTAGTCTAAATTGTTAAATTTTATCATGATAATTTTAGTAAATTCACAAAAATGAAGAAAAAAAATCACCGTTGTTGTAGTTGCAGAAGTTTTGTTCTTTTTTAATGAGTTTATTCACAAATTTTACCTTATAAATAGAAATTGAAGAAACTTACAGTTGTTGCAGAAATAGTCATTGTTTTCGAAGTTGTCTAGAGAAAATAAAAATTTGAAAAAGATAATTATACGCAAAAACTAAAAATTTGAAATAATATTTTACTGGAAAATTGGTTATCGTTTTAACTGTTGACACCTGAAAACGTCGCAATTGAGAATACGTATCATTATATCAAAATAAAATCTTACAGTTATCGTCGGGCTTGTAGTTATAGAGGTGGATTTGCTCTGAAAAAAAGAGAGATTATTAAAATATTTGTGAAGATAAAATATGAAATGCTCACCGTCACTGTTGTAGTGGTAGTTAACGTAGTCATTGTTTTTACAGCAGTAAACTAAAACAAATTTGAATCATGAATTAGTATAAACTTGACTTGAACTCACAGTTGTGGCTATTGTGTTTGTTGATGCAGATATCAAAGTCGGTGAATTTACCTGAAAAAAAAGAATAAGTTCAGACTTTAAATAGTGAAGCAGATTATATCATAAAATGGTTACAGTTGTAGTGGAATTTGCTTTTACACAGGTTCCTGCATAACAAACTTTTCCCACGTCACAATATGATCCATTCTCAACATTCCCTCCAGTCAAAGAAAGTTGGTTAAATTTGTAGCAAGTTGTTCCCGTGTTAACTGTACAACCGTAAGTACAATTTGTGAATGAACAGAATCCTGTGTTTGTGTAGTAGGAGCAACCAGAAAGTTTGCAAAATCCATTGGAACAGTAACTTTGATATCCACACTTTACAGATGGCAGTTGGTAACTACAGGTTGGTGAACAGCAGGTTCCTCTCCCGCCTAAAGCTTTAAAATCACAAACCGCGCCGGGGGCGAATTTACACGAGCTCGTACAGCAAGGAGACGTATGATTTGGTCCAGGATCACAGTCTTCGTCTTCCTCAATTATACCGTTTCCACAAGTGCTCGGAGTCTCACTAAGTGGGATAAGACACTTCGGGTAATTGTTAATCGTATTCTGAATCTTCCCGCAAACCTCCGCTTGATTGTACGTGGGATGGAATCCGTACCATCCAGTTCCATGCGGGTAACGACCGTCACCATAGTCCATAATTCCTCCAGTATTGCCTTGACCGAGCTGGAATGCATGACTGGCGCCAAAGTTGTGACCCAATTGGTGTGCAAACACCAACCAAGAAGAAGAACCAGTGTTTCCCGAAATTTGATTTACGGAAACTTTGTACGAGGAACTACATGCCGTTCCAACCCATGCGGCGCTGGTGACTCCTCCGGAATCTGAGCAGCGTGTAAGAAGTGCATACGTTGTAACGTCAGCTTGCCAAGGTATTTTCGAAGCATAGTCAGTGAAAGTAGTGAGACCTGTGGTTGTGTTTGGCCAACATCCTGTGCTTGGAGAATAGTTCCAAGTAACATTAGGTTGATTTGGTGTGCCGTTCGGATATAGCATTATTTTCGTTGCTGTGGGATGAGCTCTCAACGCGATGTTAAGCTGGTTTGAATAAACAACGTTTGCGTCTGCGATTATAGATCCAATGAAAGCCAGCGTTACATACGGAGTCGATAGAGCTGGATCAAGGTAGGAGTAAGTCCCATAATCTACATGGAACCCAATCCTGGCAGAGTATGTTGTGTTTTGCTGCGAATAACAATTTTGAAACCTAGGAGCAACTCCATATGTTTCAATATCGGCGGGCATTCCAGCACGTTTCTCATGTGTATGTTCGTGATTTCGTCGTTGCTTAAGCGTTGCAAAAGGGAAAACGTGACCGGATGTTCCGCAGGAGGAATCCATTTTTGGTGTAAAAATTACTGTTTCTGAACGCTGGAACGCAATCTTCTCGTCTAACGACATCGATTCAAAAATATGTGACTTCGGACGAATTTCAAGCGCTTTTCCGTCGGTGCTGTTAAAGATCAGCATGGATACTCCGTTTTCGAAGATTGTCGCGGAGATGACGGCGTCTTTCAACTCTGCGCGGTATTGAACAATCGGAGGAAGAATTGATTCCTCTCGTCCATCGGCATGCGTGAAAGTGACGTATCCTGGTGCCCAAACATCGGGGGTTGCTTTTAATTGGAAATTGTAAGCTGCTGAACTAGAAGAAAGGGAAACGCCGATCAAAGAAGGGTATGGTTGCGCACGTTCTCCAAATGCTGGCTTATTTGGCCGTCTATACTGAGCTAAGTAAGTCGATTCTCTCTCTCCGTCAAGGCGTAATTCTACGTGACCTAATCTGCTTTCGAGCGCAAAGACGCATTCGAAGAAAAACAGGAAAACCGCAATAACGACAATTTTCATTCTCAAATAATAGCCTTGCTGCAAAATATATTTGAAAAGTTTACTGTTAGGAGCTTATCAATATAAAGGGGAGCCAATGAAGTTTGTTGCACAAAAAAGAATAATTTGCAGCCTATATCCAAACCTGTATTCAACTTTAAAATCCTTCAAGATAAGGTATACAATCATTCTCCACACGGTCAAGTCAAATACTACAGATACAATTTTCCAACCATCGACCAGCCGAAAATCAAACACCGTATTATACTGTACACTGAGTCCTAAGATCGACCTGAGAACCAAAACTGATTCAATAAATAATCTTCTTTCCCTTTCCCTAAAAATAAAAAAAAAGTAAACAAAAATTATCACAATCACAGCAATGCAACATCTTTTACCTCCAACAATAGAAACGATTCTATCTAAATGAGGCATAACTTCCACTAACGGTAAAAACAACTGAAACTCTAAAGAGGTATATACAAATAATTCATTTCCGAGCACGTTTTTTGACGATATATCAAATTCGTTATCAATCGCCTGTTAAGAAACATCTTCTTTAATATTTCAAAATAAATTCCGATAATATCTATACTTACATCTAGCAGTACTTTATAATCGTATTCCTTTGGATCATTTACTTTTACTGCAAGTAATAAACAAACCGAAGCAATCAATTTCCTATTCTGTTTATTAACAATTCCCTACAAACAAATCACATCAACAAATCTAAACTCAAAAATAAAAACAACATAAAACTTACCTTCAAACAAAGTTTCTCAAAGAAAACAAACGAACACGCCAAACTACTCAACTCAATCGCCCTCCCACCATCATCACCGCCTAAATCCATACAAATCTTAATCAACCTCTGCTTAACCATTCTAATCTTACTCAACGTCAAACCCGCTCCAATACCCGGAAACTGTTCACGAAAATGTTCATTCAATTCCCGTTTCAAATCGTTGGGTTTACTGTAGTGGATTATCGATGACATGTACGATGGTAATGTTATTACAGTTCGGTTTCGACCGGTTTTTAGTTCCGGATCGTCGAGTTCTGTTGGGTTGTATGTCGTTATCGTCGTGGCTCTATTAGATTTGATGATTAAAATAAAAATTTATCGGAAATGAGAATTGATGGCTACTGTAGACATCCGGATGGTTCTAGGAGGAAGGAGAAAGATACCACTTGTCCTTTTTTCCGTTTAACGTTTGCTAGTTCTCTTTCAGAATACGGTGATGTGTAAACCCCCGGACTACAAAAAATCATTCCAAGCAAACAATCACAGTTAAAACCGAATTAAAACTGAGATAAAACATGTTATTACCTTTCAGCTAAATTATGACGAATCATACTGCCCGCATACCTCCGCGCCTGTAAATTATTCCCCAAATTCACACCAACCGGCGTATTCCTCTTTCCACCATTCTGCTGAAACGGGAAAATCGAATACGACGAAACAATGGAATTCCGATACAAAAACAACACCCGATTATTCCGCGCGTAAAACGAAATCCTACTTGCATCTGAATGTCGCCGTTCGAGAATTAATTTTTTTATTGTTAGGTTATTGTTTGTTGATGGGTATTGTGGTGTGGAGTCTTCGATTTCGATGTCGCTTTCGGAGTCGCCGTCGTTGCTGGAGTCTGTGATGTAGTCTGGGAGAGTGCGGGGTTGGGTTGTGAAGTTTGGTTGGATTGAGGAGAGGAAGGTGAATGTGAGGATTTGTTTTTCTGATTGCGGGAGTGATTTTCTGCGTGGTTTGAGAGGGGTGTTGTATAACGAGCTTGGTAATGCAAGTGGTCGTGAATTGTCTGCTATGACGTTGTTACTGTTGTTATTGTTGTTTTCGGGAGAGGGATTGTTAAGAACGGATTGGATGCTGGAGAGAAACGCGAAAACGTCGGCGTCCCTCTGTTTTAGCTGCTGTGAGAGTTCCACCATTTGCCCCTTTTTGTAATGGCACTGTTGATTCCAGACGACGTTTGGAGACTCATTTTCCTCGACTCCCTCGACACTGAGGACTCGCATCTCTGTCTCTTGAATTATGCCCGCGTTAATAAGAAATTCCATCGGTATGTTGTCTATTTAAACTGGATTTTATCCGCTAATTCAAATTATCCAATCTTTTAGAATGACTCTTGATAATACACTTTGGTATAAAGCATTTTGTTCATCATTCCCTCTCTTATCCCACAACCTCCCTTACTGCATCCCACCATCTGAACCCGAAGATTACCGCGAAAAAGTAAAGAATCTCATAAAGAGATCGAATTCAGTTTACAACCAATCCCAACAAATCACACTTCAAGAATCATCTTCGACCCCTACTAATTCATCAAATAACGAAACACTACTATCAAATATAATCGATAAAGACCTGATTTGTTCATTTTTGAAAAAATTGTATCCGCATAGAAAAGTTTGGGATATGGAGAGGAGAAAGAAGAAAGAGGCGATTGAGTTTGGATTTTGGATTGATACACTTATACCAGATCATAGTTACTTCAAGTAAGAACCCCAGTCCCTTTATTATATCACTCCATTAATTTGTTCATATTTCTGTTCGATTCAGGGTAATGAACTTTCACAACGATTCCAGATCACCAACCGACAAAAAAATTTCAATCATCGGAATCTCTGTCCTCCACGGATTCTCAGATCCTTCTCCTCAAAACGCCTCAACATCAGAACCAACTTCATCATCCACATCCCCAACCTCACAACCTGCAAAACATGATAACCTCAACACAATCCTATTCATAAACATCGACACCCGCGAACTCCTACACCACGCTCAATTCCCAAACAACGAATACGACAGTCTAAAACTCCGTCACGTAGAATCGCGTCGCAACCTCTTTGTAATGGTAAAAGAAGACCGATCGGAAGGATGGTGGCAACGACTTCAATTTTACCGTATCGACGCCAACCGTGAATTCCTCGATAATCTATTTCTCATCGATGATTTCGCGGGTGATGATGGTGAATATACTTTTGATACGGATTCGACTGTACAGACGATGAAAGAGAAACGGAAATTTAGAGCGGAGAAAAATGTGAGGCATACGAGAAAACGATCGAATATTAATGCATCGGAGAAGGTTGAAATTTCGTTTCGGTTGAAACAGGGTATGCCGTACGGTGAATCCAGCCCGACAACTCGACCCGAATCACCGTCGTCATTGTCCGGATTGAATGCCGCAGCATTTAAACGAGATCTTGAAGATATGTATACGCCGGAATTATTTGTATTAGTTACTTCTATTGCGCCTTACCCGACTGGGAACAAAAATTTAGCGTTTCCGTCTGAAACTCGGTCACTAATACTCTCAATTGGCGAAACCGGAGCGCAAATCGAAGTATTCTGTCACATAAATTCCGCTGTGATCCAAACCAAGCAATTTTCGTTTACGAATATTGGAAATACACTTTCACTAACAACCACAGACGAAGATCATCCCACGGATGCGAATAACACTGACGAATCAACCACACACGGAAAATCAAGATCGAAGTTTACAAACATCCTGGCAAAATGTACAAAACGAACTCTAGATTTCTTGGAAAACCTTACATTCCTCTCAATCGATATAAACGAAGACATGGTCGTAACCAGCCACGACTACAACGTATGCTGTATATGGGATTTCTGGACCGGCGAATTACAAAATATATATCGTAGCATACCGACGTCCGGACCTTCTCCACTGATCGGATCTAGTATCGAACCAGTCCCGTATTTTGATGGGGAAAAATTAATGCTACCGTTGGAAAATGAAATTGATGACGAACACGGGATTGATTCGTGGGTTTGCGCTGCTCAATTGTGTACGCCGAGACATTTGGTTGTTATTTCAGAGTTGCAGGTTGATGATGGTGTTGCTGCGGTGAGTGCGCAGCAACAGCAGCCGCTGTTGGATGCTGTGGATCAGGAACCAGGTGTGCAGGATCCACCAGCGCAAGTTGAGCAAGTAACGAATGGAGTTGACCATAATGACAGCGACAGCGGAAGTGATTCTGAATCGGAATCGGAAGACGAAGACGGACGAGAATCAGCTGGGTCGAATATTTTCTTTGCGATTTGGAATATCGAGTCCGGGACGTTGATTAGGAGTAGAAACGTATTAACGCAAACGGTGTCTTCGTGTCGGGTGATTTCGTTTGAGAGTTGGAATAATTTGATATTTTACACGGTTGCGCCGGAATCTGTGGTGGTTTCTGCGAATGGGTTGGGATATTTGGGAGTTTGGGATTGGGAGCGGGATGTGCAGGTTGCGTGGATTGATTTGGGGAAGGTAACGAATACACGGATTGGTGCTGGTGGGAATTCGGACGAGAATGGTGAGCAGTTGGATGGGTGGTTTGATAAGCATCAGTACGGTGTGAATTGTTTGATTAGGACGTTTAATAATCAGATTATGGTGTTGAATGATGGAGGAGTCGTTCACGTTTTCAACCTGTGATAGAAACACAATAATTTTCTTTATTTTTTCGACATCAGTTCATTCATTTTCATTAATGATCATAAAAAACATTTTTATTGATAATAAAATAGTAATAAAAAAAAAGTATATTATTTAAGCAAATGATATATCAAAAATTTTTCCGAAACGAAACTAGGAAAACGAGGACAAAAAAAGAAAAGTATCCAACAAAAAAAGAAAAAAAAGAACAAAAATCTTCTATGAATGAGAAGCAGATATAATCGCATCCATCGCCGAATTCGATACACCAAACACTGAAGCCACATTTGCACCGCGTCGAATCAACAAATTAATTGTCCACAAATCATTATGCTGAATCGCGATCCGTAGTGGTTGATTTCCGTTTACCTCGAAATCTGCACCACACGCAAGTAACAATGATATCAATTGATGATGACCTCGATCAACCGCCGCCAAAAGCGCAAAATCAAGCGACTGTTGCGGATAAACTCTCCAATTACTCGCTGCACTCGATGAGATTTCTGATAAACTATGGGGCGAAATTGGAACTAATTCCGTCGGGGGATCAACGTTCATCGGAATTAAAAGGTTGTTATTTCTCTCATTAAGACTGGAACTGCTCGCAGACGTTATCAACCCCGGACGATGTCCACTGTTACTATCCACAACAAAATCCAGATTCGGCTCGCTCCTAATGATACCTATTCCCAACAACAACTTTAAAATCTCCAAACGTCCGTGTACACTCGCCTCTCTCAAACAAACATCCCCATCTACGCGCGGATCAGCACCCAACCGCAACAACATCCTCACAACCTTCACGGCATTATTCATACACCCAAACTTCAAACACCAATCGTTATCGAAACGAAAATGAAACCCATAACTCGACACCAACAATTCCAAAATCTCATCATAATCATGCTCAATAATAACTTCCATCAAATCATACCGGATAAACTGATCCTGCACAGTAATAAACCGGCCATCCAACAGCGTCGTTAGAACATGTCGGAACGTGTCGGCCGGTAACGAATCCCATTTGGGTGCGGATAATTCCTGCGGGTGAATATTTGTTTGTTGGAACAAATACTCCAATACCGGACTCGGTGAATGTATCGCCCAATTTATACACTGCTTCAACACCGATAACTTATTGTCGGAAATATGGTTCAACAGCTTTTGCAACAATACCAGAGACTTTACGTGTAATTCCGTCATCCTGTAGGGTAGATATTCCACCTTGTTTGTGCTACTATACATGTGGGGGCGGATTATTGCGTAGCGGAGACTGTCGCTGTTGTTTACTGATACGTCTGGATTGAGTTGGAGGAGAAAATCGGTAATTTCGTCTTGAATACATGATATTGCGAAACATAGTGCGACGCCGATTGTATGAGGTGAGAGATGGTAGTGATAATGTGATGCGATGTACGTGATTGATTCGATGAATCCCATTGATGCGCACCAGCGTAATAAGATATTAACGGAAGAATCTGTTACAGAGAGAGAGAGAGAAAGAACGGTTATAGTACATTTGATTTGTATATTTACAAAAGTGATGTTTTTGTTTCTGAAAAGTTTTCCATACCAGAGATATCCAAAAAATCCCTCCCCAACATCAAATCGGAATGATGCGGGCTAATCTTCAACAACTCTAACAACACCTTATCATCAAACAAACACAATGGCAAACTATGTAACGCATACGCAAACGCCAATCCCGAGGTATATGCTCGATTATCATACAACAAGTGCAAACGGGGGTTCTGACCAACATTTGTAATCGGAAGGAAATACGGCGCATTAAACAACATCCATTTTATCCTCGTATTCGTAGACTTTATAATCGAGTGGAAATCGCGACAGGTTTGACTCAGCGGGATTGGATCATTGGTGTAAATAAAAATAAGTTCCAGGAGTTCGGGAGATAAGTGGAGGATGGTGATGTTTTGTTTTGGTTGCGGCGATGTGATTGTTATTCGATGAAATTTCGATGCATCAGGGTGGTTCATTTAATTCAGTTTTTTTTTAATCGTCATTTTCGATGAAGTTTTACGATCGATTTCTGCACTTGGGTTCAGAGTTTTTCCGCATTTTGGAGCAGTGTGGGACAAACGCGGGCGGTGACAAATGGAGATGAGATTTCGCCAAACTCCCCACGAAATTAAAATGAAGATGTGCATTTTTTGGATTCAAATGACTTGAAGCTGACGCACCGCTCGTGTTGAAAACAAATCAAAATAGAGTGCAAGATTTTATGATATTCGACCTATAAGAACTTTAGATTTTAAAAATAAAATCATATAAACATGATTTACATTACAGATAACGAAAGAAGGAGATCATGTTGAATCACACAGCAGCCTGAATCACATATGGCAAAGATAGCCATTAGTCTCCTTGACAACTCTTTTGGGAAAATGAATTCTGTTGGACTACGACGGACACTGTTTCTCCCGCGACATTTCACTCTCCGCCTCTCCTCCAAACTCTCATTCGCAACTGTGTCAAAACCCGCCCAACAAATCCAACAAGTGACCTGGACTGATTTCCTCGCTGCCAGACGCTCAAAGAGACTCTGGGAACGTATAGGGTCCGGGACATTCGCAACAGTAGGTTTAATAGGTGGTGGAATATACTTTTTCTTCATTGCCGAAATCGATCCGTTCCAACCGAGAGTATTTGGTGTTTTGGATGCCGGAACTGCGTACACCGCCGCTCCATTCTTGGTTGCTGCTATCGCGGGTACGGTTGGGTTATCGCTTGGTGGATTACTCTGGAGAGCTTTTCAGAAATCGTAAAAAAGAACAGAAATTGAAATTTTGCTCTAATTTGCTTCTAATCTGTGTTCTTGTGTTTAAGGAATTTCTTAAAGTTGATTGATTTGAAAGAAAAAGAATTTTTTAAACGGATAGCGCAGAACCGACCGAAAGAATTAAGATCGTCAGGAATAAATAACCCCGTCCCGGATTATTACGGAGAGAAAATCACAAGTGTGGCAGAGTACCGGGCATGGTTACGAAAACAAAGAAAATACGCTGCTGTTACCAATGCTGGTGGTGTTGTTGGGGCTCGACTTCCTGGTATGCAATTATTGCAATTCCGATCATTAATTTTGGATTTAACCCATTTATTTCAAAGGTATGGATATAAATCTTGCTGGAAAGAGAATCACCGAACTTGCACCAAAATCAAAAGAAGCCAAATCTCAAATGGGGCTCAATAAGGCCAAAAAGATCAACTTGAATGTTTCCGCTGCAATTAAAGACGCCCGTGATATGTAATTTTGTTCAAGATGGGGTCTAGTTCTAATTATTCTAGCAAAATGATAAAAAAAAACCCGAAAAAAAAACCATTTATAATATCAGACTTTTGTTGCAAAAAGAGCAACTTTGATCTTCAAATCTTTTTTGGTTTTTTCTTCTTTTCCTTTTCATCCGCTTTCTTGTCTTCCTCTTCATCCTGCTTCGCAAGTTGATCAATTTCTTCCTTACTTGGTTGATAGGACCCCTTTCCTTCCCTCCAAAACCTCTTCTCCCGTTCCTTTGTCGCAATAGTAATCGGCGTCTGCAAATGCGCAGCCCCAAACACCAAACTCAACGCCGCATGATACAGCGACGGTTTAAGTGGTAACCCACCAAATACCTTACACATTAAAAATACCAGAATGGGTTGAACTGTATGAATGAATGCCAACGCTGTCCAGGCGCCGTTTAACGCTTTTGTTACGTCCGGGTCAGTACGCCAGACGTTGAAAGGCGGAGGCATTTTTGATGCGGGGAGAATAGTGTAGAGAAGAAATGAAATCCAGAGGGATAAAACGGCGACCGTTTTAATGATTCCGGGCGATTCCCAGTGTTCGATGTCTTTGGTTGTTTTCAAAGGACCAGGATTGTATTTCTATTGAAAAAAGCTTTGAGTAAATAAAAAGAGAGAATTTAAGAAGTGCGTTCGTTACGATTTTTAGAGCTTTGGCGGCTTCTACGGCGAGGTTTGTTAGAGCGTCTCTGGTATCTTCACGTTTCTTTAATGGAGGGGAGAACTCGATCGTAACTGTTTTTAAATCATCGTCATCTTTCTTATCGTAATACTGAACAATAAACGCTACAATGAAAATAATGATCAAGTATAGAGAAACAACAAAACTTGAAATTAGAGATTCTTTTAATGCGAAAAAGAAGATTGAGTTTATTTACATTTGGTATCGATCTCAATCATTCTCGCTTTTCTCGCATCCGGCGCCTTTCCAAAATGTTTTGCATACAACAACTAAACCATAAAGTATTTAATTAACCAAACCAGAAAAGCTGAAAACACTTGGATAGTTATTCAAAACATACTACAGCATCCGGTTGGTTAATATTCATATACGAAGTAATCTCAGCATTGTATTTATAAACGGGATCCGATAATCGCTGTTTTTTCGCCAACAATGATGTTGCGCTGGAATCCATTTTTTGACAACCCCTTTTTTATTTTTGACGTGTCGATTTTTTACACAACACAATTCAATATTGTCTTTTAATTTTATATCAACTAATATATTAATTTTCTTAGTTTTTCGTATTATTGTCCTCTTGGTATATTAATATTCGGTAACGTTACGCTACTCCCCTCAAACCGCTTAAAATATGATTTTTCATGACACAAGTCTGTACTCGAAGAATTCGCATTCCTTCGACTCTTCTGAAACTGCGTTGAACCATCGTTATTACCCTTTGACACCACAGATCTATCACTTTTTTCTGTACTTGCGCTAGTAACACTAGAACTTTTCGTATTTATCCTGTATCGACTTTGTAATCGTGCACTGTGGTTGCCTGATTTTTCTTTTGCGGATTTCCGATGTGTTTTTATGTTATATGTTTGAAAAATACTAGTTTTCGTTCGTTTTTTTGGTGTGGGTTGTGTGTGTTGCGGGTTATGAATGTTTGGTAAGGTTAGTGCCGTATTTGATGTTGAATTTATATCGTGAGCGGGTAACGGTGTATGGATCGTTGGTTTTTTTGTGTGGAATGTTGCAAGGTTTGGAAACGTGACATCTTTGTGTGGTTTTGAAAGTTCGTAAGGAGGCGGATCGGAATTTGAGTGGAGGAGAATTGATTTATTGTGTTTCTTTGTTGATTTGGGGTGAATTTGCGGTAACGTTCTGTGTGGATCACTCTTCGGATGTGCTGTTGATGAATCTGTTTCTGATTCTTCGCATAATGTCGTCGAACTGTCTAGACATGCTTCCCACTCTGTGTGTTCTTTTGATTCAATTTGCTGATATTTTTTTCGTATTCGACGTTTTTGAAATAAACCCGGATTTGTCGTAAATGAATGGTTGTGATCTTTATTGTTTGGTTGACGGCTTTCATTAAATTGCTGGAAAGTGTTGGTTTGATCAATCGAATGTGGTATCTTAAAGTGCATCGATTAATATGTAGCTTTATAGTTCTCTTTTTCGTATAAAAAAGCTTCTTGATTGGATTGAGTTAGCTAATAATCACAGAAGAATTCTATTTTACCTAGGCCTCTGCGTTGAAAAATCGAAATTTTAAGGATTTATTTTTAAATAGAAACTAATGTACTATTTTGAAAGATTGTATTGTTAAAAAAAATCGTAAAAAAGAAAAAGACGTAAATAAAAAACAACAACATGCTAAACACAATTTATGATAGAGAATTGCAGCTAAACATTTTTCTTAATTTTTTTATCCCAATTACTCGTCTTGCATACTTAATTAATCAAAACCCATCTCACAAATCACCTCCACTCGCAAATTCGAGTTTCGACCGGAAGAACAAAGTCCAAACAACGCCAATCGCAAACTTCAACAAATACCAAAAGAACGGAATGGTAACAAACAGCGATAAATACATGCCAAAAATCTCCAAGAACTCCATTGGTCTCGGGAACGGTCTAACTTCGGTAGTGTCGGCCGTTGCAGTCGCAACGTTCTGGAACGATCCATCCTTAAAGAATTGAATAATCATTTCGTCCTTTTCCATGTATATTTTTTGCAACCAATCGCTAAATAGTTGTTGTCGAATCGTGTCTATTTCTTTGTCTGAAGCGCCGGCGGGGAATTTGTCGGTTTCGCTGAATCCGGGAATATCTTTGATGAGATACTTCCTTACGTGAACGTATACTTTCTCTGGACATCTACCTTCATGAAATACCTACACGTACGTCAGCAAAAAAAATTTCTGAAAAAAACTTGGTTTCATACGGTATCCATGAGGTACATATCATAAGGAATGTCAGTTGGTTTTAAAGGGTAATATCCAATAGTGAGATCAGTAAGGTACTCTATATCAGGTCTCAATGAATTGATGCAGAAAAATAAACCAGTGCTTCGTGGAAGGATAACATGGGTAGGATGAACGGCAATGTTGTTCTTTTTGGCGAACGCTTTTGATTTCTCAACGTTATTCGGAGTATTAAGCGTTCCCTCTACATTCACATGACAAAAAAAATATCGTTTAATTATAATTTCAAATCATAAACGAGAAATGGACGAATTACCAGGGAAAATAAGCATCCACAAAGGAACGGTAGCCTTCTTCGCCTTCTTTAACGCTTTATCAATAATCCCACGATCTTTATCCCATTTTTGTTTTAATAGAACATATTCAAAGATCCAAAACCCAGTTCCAAAAATCGGAACGTTCTTCAACCACTCGACCATTAGAATTTTCAAATCTCCTCCGTGTCCGTAAAACCACGCGAATACTGTAATATACCACCAGTCTGGATAAATTTGGTGATTCGACATAACTACCATCTATACACCAAAATATTAAGTGAGGGTTAAATTTCTATAAAGTATATTTGCAGTGAGCGGATGTCTCACCTTGCCGTTATAATCTCTCAACCAATCTCTATCACCAGAGATAATCATTTGATTATCGACAAAGACATAGTTGTTTAGAGCCACGACGCAAGAGTAAGCACGTTCCAACTTCTGGACAAAGTATCTGTAGGTAGCATTTGAATGGAACGCTAGCGGACAGAGGATGAAACCGTTGAGAATGATGGCGACGGCGAACAAAGTGTGGAAAATGTGGAAGATTATCGCCCGGAACAGAATTACATTCTTGCTATAAGCCATTATTTTGATGTCGCCGCCGGTCGTGAGAGTTGGAGTTGGGGTGTTTGTTTGTCATAATAATTTGTTTCTCATTGGAACTCGCATCGGTTCTCATGGTGCAAGTGCGTATACTTTGCAAATAACTTGATTCATGGACAATTTCAAGTTTAAAATTAGATAAGATACAGTTACCTGGTGGCCATTTGGAGGTTGGGGAAACGTTTGAAGAATGCGCTGCAAGAGAGGTTTTAGAAGAGGTTTACAATTAACTCAAAGAACTTGCACAAATTTCTAAATCCGGTATAGACTGGTTTGAAAGTTAGCAACATCTCCTTCCTCACGACGACAAACGATATTATGTCTGCTGATAACAAACACTATGTCACTATATTCATGAGAGCCGACTGCGTGGATGAGAATCCGGCTCCTGAAGTTTTGGAACCACATAAGTGCACCGGGTGGAATTGGATATCGATGGATCAGTTGAAAATGATCGATGAATCAAGACTTTTCCAACCTCTTATAAGTTTGCGAAAAGATCGATCGAATATATCCCCATTTTAAGAGTTACCCGCTGAAGCTCTGTTCGAAATATCAAAAGAGTGAATATTTGTTTATCTATTCCTCATTGAATGCTATCTGTTGTTGTATAATCTGCAGATTTTTACAAAACTCTGCACTAATCTCTCGTTGCGAACCATCACCAGCCGCTTCTTTAGACACTACCGATCTTGGATGTCTCTTCAATCCAGGTTTCCTGTAATTCACGCAATACCCTCCTTCCAGCTCCGACCCGCGATCATAAACGCAAGAATCTCCCGTATTCCCAACTACGCAATCGCTGCACTTTCCACACAACTTTACTGAATCCGCCATCCAGTTCAAATACTCCGCCCAAACCAGATTCCGTTCCAATTCTTCGATGTATGACATTAATTCAATGACTTCGTGGCGAATGTTTGTTAAGGATTTGCGAGTTTGAAAGAGTCGCGTAAATACTTGCATGTGGGTTTGGGATTTGTACAGTTGCTTGATGGGTTTCGAAGGACGAGTGGAGTCCAGATGTATGGAGTTTTTGTTTTGGGTTGCGGTGATGTCTACGCCGTAATGATGGTATATAAACTCAATCATACTGAGGAAGAAAAGGAATCTTTAATAAAAATACAAATTTCAGGAAAGCAATAAATACCTATTTTTCAATAAATTATCTTCGCCACCCTTCAAGCTATCAATCCAGTTAAAATTCGGTGTTTCATATATTTTCTGGCGACGCTTATATTCTTCTGATGGCGGATTATATGATGTTTGTCTCTCAACGATGTTCTGATTTGAAGTATTCGTAGATTTTATCATTAGGGCTCCAGCTAAAAACATCACAAATGCCAGTAAAAAAATCTCCTTCAGTGTAACTGGCGTGGATAAAGTGTCCCATAGTGTGCGCTCTTTTTGAATCTCTGGTTTGTCAGCATCCAAAAGCGGACTTAACGGTGTATCCTGACAAAGCTTTAACAATGATTTTGTTGGAGCTGGAGTTCCAATTTCGCTCTTTATTTCTTCAAGAAAAATCGCTACTCCATCTGCGAGTCCTTTCATAGCTGCGCTCTTTATCATTGCTGAAAATCAGAATATTAGAGACAAGATCGATTTATCGATTTTTTGGATACCTTTTATCATTGGGCTTTTAAAAAACTTTACTCCAACGGAAATTTTCAGTCGGCATGAAGTTTTCGAAACCCATGAAATACAATATCTCGTTGTTGGAGAAAAAGCATCACCGTATGGTATATTTGGGGTTTGACTTTTGCATTCGACCACGTAAGACCTATGGGAATTGTTTTAGACGCGTAGTAGATATTGAAATATGCGATTATTTTTACAGGTATTCGGTTTTTTGAAGCAAAGTATGAATTTCCTGGCACTCGGCTTCTTTTACTTTAACTATGAAAATATTTCGTAAATTTGACGATTTGCGTTTGCTAGGTTTGTTCAAAGATACCCATTGGATTATTAATCGGTATTATATACTTCTTCTCCCTCATTTGTTCGTCATTTTCATTCTTCCATTCTCCGCACTGGACATCTTCGAAATAAATAAAATAATCCAAACGTTCAAGCTTATGAAATCGATGTTTCTGGTTTTCCGTTACCTGAATGTCCGCTTTTTCGATGATACCTCTCCCACACCCCGCACGGTTTATCTCCAAACAGCATCTCAAACAACATTTTTGCCGGTACACCCAAAACCACATCGATCTCTTTCTTCTCCAAATGATCTTTACAGTCACAATTCATTTCTCCTTCCGGAATCATTAATTCTTCGGGTGGTTCGTATGCAGAGAAATTTCGACTGTTGGGTGATGTGGTTGATTCCTTTTTTGAGTCGGAGTCGAGTTCATCATTTGATTTTTGGATTGGTGGAGTTGATATTTTAATTTCATCGTTTATTCGGTTGCTTTTGTAAATTGAGTCGAATAGTTCTTGAGCACTCATTGGCTGGATTACAACGGATTTGAAATTTTTCCTCAAGATAGTGGTGTCTAAAATACCTGAGAACTATCCGTTGCGTTTGCCCAGATTGCTTTCAACGTTCCAAAGGTCCGCATATCATCTTTCAAGAATGTTTTGAATATATGCTAAATAATTTAAGTAAAGTTAAGATCAATTTTTTTAATCAAAGAAATGTATTTGGGTACCGTTGTGTCGTTTGAGGTTATCGCAATAGAGTTATAAAAAGGGCCATTTTTTCTTGTTATGGATGTGATATCTTTCATCTTAAGTACAAGCTAAATAAAACAAATATTAAAGCATAAGTGCGTGAATGTAATCGATTCTCTTACTGTTGTAATGAATCCCAAAATATTGGAATAAAAACACATTCTGTAATGCGTTACATATATTTTCCCCTGGATCGCAATGTCTCTTTGCAAAGCGCATGAAAAAGCTGCAAACTTTGTTTAGTAAAATGTTACAAATCTCGCGGAAGTTTAACATCCATCCATACAGTCAATGAGATATTCTGATGCCGGTAATGATCGAAAAATAGTGTGGAAATCCTCGTTCTTTTTCTCCAAAGTCACATCGGGGTATTTGATTATGCTGCAAGGAAATGTAATTAATATCCCTATATGAGTTAAAGACTTATAAGATACCTTTTTGTCAAGTCTTGATTTGAAACTGACATTTCCTCTTCCAAAACGGCCACATTTTGAAACTTCTCCACAAAACTGGTAGATTTTTCAATTTTTTCAATCGCTGAAGTCGCTTGCGCTGACATCATGGTGACAATTCTCGAAAAGCTGGCGACAGAATTACTCGATTTTAATTTTTTTGGTGTGGTTGGCACTATTAACGTTGGAGGTACAGTCGAGGAGGTCTTTAGGTTATTTCCAATCAGCAATTTCTCTTCGTGTAATTGTTCAGTCTCTTCTTCCTCTTCGCTGGTTGAGTCATCTACGGAGGTGGACTTGTGAATCGGTTCTGAGAACGACATCAACTTTGAAATGTCTTGGGACGATCCCGCGGCGGCCTTTGACGATTCAAAAGTGTCAATCCAGCTTTGCATCTCTTCTTCGCTCTCGGCTTAAGAAATGGTTTGATAGAATGATTGCAACTAAAATCAAAATTACTACCTTGAAGATAGAAAATTCTGGAAAACAATAATTACTTTCTAAAAAATCAAACAAAACGCTTAATTTCACTCACTTGTCGAAAGTCTGAACTTCGAAACAAAATCTCCTCTCCTCTTTGGAAGAAACCCGAACGCTACATAATAGCACGTTAATCGGTGTTATACTCATAACTGCACCACGGCGTTTCCCGCTAGTTGCCGTGAAACAATACGAAAACATGAAATTTTTAATCGCAAAGTATCGCTTTGTCCATGTTTGGATGTTGAGTGATTTTTGCGATTTTTTAAATAGATATCCTTCTTTCTCGGTTAGTTTTGTTGGTTGTAAGTTGGCAGTAAATGACGCAGCTGCAGCTGTAGGAGAGAGAACAATGGCGGGTGAGGTTTGAGTTCGCAGAACTTGAGGCGACGTTGTTGTGCTTGCTGGCGTGGTGGTAGGTTGCGGTCGATTATTTACTAAAAGTTCGAAAGTCGGAGTTACTGTTGGACTCACTGGGCGTGATTTTGATAGTTGATCCTTTTTTATAAACGGTAAGAAAAAAATTCAATACGAAAAATTATTATACGAAACTGGCTAACCTCTTCAACTTGCTTTTTGCGACATTCGATTTTATTGATCACTCCTTGTATTGCACTTCTTCCATCGTCCAATTTGAGCCGTAAGGCATCCATTGAAGGCTTTAATCCTTTGAAAACCTCAAAACTCGTCTCGTAAAAATCAGAATGAGCATACAACGCTACCAATATCTGAAAATCGGAAAACGATAAAAAAAAATCAATTTTGCAACAACGGGAATTTCTTACCAGATCGGAAATGTATTGATCGAGGTTGACTTTGAAGCACATTATTCTATAGGCGTACTTCATGCTTGCTTTCGTGAAAGTTTTTCGTAGGTCGGATAATTGAGAAATTTCCTGTAGATTTAAAGCAACTTCCGTTTCACTTTTTTTGGATAAAAAAATAATCAAGAATTTCATACCTCACGAATGGAATTTGCATCTTTAGTTTTTGAAATTGAAGCGTACTTTGCGACAGCTGTATCGTATCGCTCCATTATTTTCTCATAATTTTTTCTAACTTCCTGCGTAAGTAACATTATTTTTTCACCTTGAAGTTTTTTTAATGAGAAATAGATACCTTCATCTCTCTGATATCTTCTTTTAGATAATGCTGCAAAGGAACAATCAATTGATCCAATATATCGTCTTCCAGCTTTGCTTTTAATGCGTAAATCGTTTGTAAGGCATCCGACAATGTACGGACTGCGTTATTATCTAATAAAATTACAATAAATCACACTTAGAATTATTTCACGATAGTTTGGATGATTTGCTTACTTAATAAACTTAATTTATCCTGCGAAATAAGTCTGTTTACGACAATATTGGTACTTTCGTTGCTTCCTAAAGAATTGAGATCAACCATTTAAATACTATTAGGCTTCCACTCGTAAAATTTGTAAATATTAATTACTTTTAATATCTTCCGTGTAGTGCTTCAACGATTTGCAAAGATATTCCAACCATTTTGAAAAATCATCAATCTCGTCATGAAATTGAATAATCGATGCCCGGAAGAATGGTGAATCTTTAGCTGCTAATTCGAATGCAATATTTGAACTTGATTCGCGCTGGTACTCAAATAATGGATATCCGCTTTCCATTTGATCGTTGTTTAAGAACGCGAATTTTTAACAATGTCAAATTTCACAGAAGGGAGACTGATGCTCATGTGGGAACTTTTCTAAGAGCGATGACAGCTTACCGCGATCATGAGATCAGAGAGATAAAGAAAAATCAGAGTCAATTCAGTAATTATCACGAGTTGAGAACAGAAAAAGTTCATTTTTTATTGATAAAAAAATGCTCCTCAAAATTCAATCATGAAAGATTCGTGAAATCCAATTTCTTACGCACGTTTCAGTTCATTGATATTTAGTGGAAGTTTAGACGAACCTGTGAAATAGATCTGCAACTTCGGGCGAAGAGGTTTGAATATAAGGACATCGACCTGCGATAACGTGACGGTCGCATTTCCGATTACATTCCCAAGACACTGTAACACTGTAAAAAGGTGTAACAAAATTCTTTGTAGTTACAGAAAGGGAGGCAAAGATCCCTTATTTGCGTTTGCGTTTTTACGATTGCAGCCGTAAGATTTACAATACTTTCCAATTGGACATCACAAAAAGAACATCGATCACCACGTCGATGGCATTTGTTCCGAAGCTCCAATGTTTGAAGTCGAGGATGATGGGGGATACTTTCATCGAAACTATCGAGATCTGTATCATGATCAATTAGTACTCTTAAATAAGTCAAGGTGTGTTTAATGATAAACAAGCGAGAAAAAGTTTTCGAATCTTCGGCACTCAGCAAAGTAATATCGAGGTCTAAATTTTTCAAGGTATTGTTTGATTCCATGACGTCCATCAAAGTTTCCAAAGATTCTTGTGAAAGCTGAATCATCGCAAATTGTTCCAAGCTCGAATTTTTAAGAACTGCAACAACAGATTTGGTTGCTTGAGCTGTTAGAAAGGAAATCCATTTATCCATCCCAAATCACTTCATAACTGCTTGACAGCAACGCACGCAAGTTGTTGAAGCCCAACAAAAAAGTTATCATCAAACTCAATTGCATGCGACCACCATATCTTTAGCGATTTCAAATGCAATATTCGCTTCGAATTTGGAAGTAACGATCCGATTATTATTCCAAATGAAGATGAAGGTAATTCAAAGTGAAACCATACATTGAGATCTTCAACGTATCGGAAATCCTGTAGTCCCTTTGCAATTTCACCGATAAAGTGTTTAATCTGATTTGTATCCCGCACTACTAATTCCAATCCCACTTTCCTGGATGGAGGGTTCTTGAGAAAGTCACGCAGACTTGGTACCGAATGCTCATATATCCGTTCAACAACGTATTCAGTATGTAGAATTTGAGCCAATTCATCGAGAATCCTGCTTGTTAACTTAACTGCGGCAGCGAAATTCCCATCGTCTTCTTCACGGACGACACCTCTATATTCAAATTCGCGCAACAGGCGCAATCCTTTCAGCCCGCCGACGATGATAAATACCAAAGTCAGATAAAATAATGTTGGAAAAGTTTGCCAGCGTTAGCTGGTTTAACTTTTGAAACCACACTGTGGTGAAAAAAGTTGTTGAATAGTTTTAATTCAAGTCCATACTTGGGTCGTTCATCTTGATCCAAAAAAGGCGACCGTGTGAAGATAATTTGAATGTGGAGAAACGGCGGCTTACTTGATAAATTTACTGTGACCTTTTGATCTCAGGTCAATTCTCACGGATGCAAGGTTAGCGATAAAAATGCGACGCAGAGCGCGGCAGGACGACGAAAGAGAAGCAGTTGCTGATTCATCCAAATAGTTGCCAGCTTTAGAAAGAATTTCGGCTGGTCTTTCGTTTGCCATTGCCTTTCTTTCCCTTCTACTTTTACAGCTTATAGTATTCTTTCACATAATATCTATTTTTATAATAAAAAAAATTTAATTGTTCATCTTTTCCTTCTACACAAAAGCAATAATAAAGAAAAAACCGAAAATAGAAAAGGAAGAAAAAAACTTCTAAATCAAAGTCAATACAATAGTGAAAATAACCGTCATCGCGGTAATGCAATATGAAACTGAAACAACATTTCCTGCATTCTTGCCAGTAGTAGTCGGAGAAACCACAGAAGAGGTTGAGGTTCCGTTTGATCCCGTTGTACCAGTACCCGGGATCGTCTTGTAGGCAGCAACTCCAACACATTCAGCGACCGGTTGTGGTTTTAATTGACTGTTTGCGGCACGGAATGCGTTGATGATTTCTACTGAAATTGAGGCGGTGATGTTTGTTACATCGTGTTCTAATGAGATGAAACCAGATGTTGCACTGTATGGATCGGTAAACCATTTTGTAACGTTTTGGAGAATCAATCCTGGTGCTTGCTGTGAATTGAAGAATTTGAATTAGATATGATGAATCTAAACGTCTCGTTAGGATAAATAAACTTACATAGCTGGTTATGGTATCTTGAGTGTCTCTGACTGGTGTAGTGGTCCAAATCGCAACGTTGTAACCGAGGGCAGTAGCAATAGCTCTGACACGATCATCAATATCACCTAAAGCGACAAGAAGTGAGAAATATCCAAAAGTGACTGTATTTCGAGGAATACTAACCATAAGGAGGACGGAACCATTGCGGTACAACCCCAATAGTATCATAGATAATACTTTCAGTGTATTTCAATTCAGCGATAACTTGATAATTTGTCAAGTTTGTGAACGGTCTACAATAAAATAATCGTGAAAAATTAACTCCGATATTACACGAATCATTCATAAAACGAATATAATCTTGGGACATTACCTGTGAGTCCAACCGTGAATAGCGATTTGATGTCCATCAGCATACAAAGCCTTCAATTCTTCTCTTCCAGTACCCAACGCAACTGCCGAACCCAAAACAAAGAATGTCGCTTTAAGGTTAGCGGCCTTCAAGGCAGCTCTAACATTCGAAGTTCCAGGAGTAGTTTGGGTGTTTGGTCCATCATCGTATGTAATTCCTTAAACAAACCAATAGTAAATAACTGTAATTCCCAACAAATCCCATTAAAATCTACCCCATTGATAAGGTTTAGGACAAGTGATAACATCAGGATGAAAATCTGCCGTAGCTGTCGTTCGAACACATTGTGCTTCAATTCCCCAGTGACACGCAGGCGCAGATTGTGCTGGTGGGTAGGTTACGTTTCCAAAACTGTTTTGCTTTGATGGTTCCAAGTTCCATAATGCCGGACTGATTTTCTTTTGTGCGTAATCGTATGCCGTTGCAACTAACGGGTCGGTTAACAACGCTCCATCTAAATACTGCAATTGAGTAGGAGGGGGATAAAGCGCGGGTTTAGGAGGGGGGATTGGAGGCTGGGCAAGGACAGAAGCCGAGAGCAGTAATCCTAGAACTGCGTATTTAGCGGGAGACATTTGTTCCTATTGTTATTCAAAGAAAGACGGATGGTTGCACAAGGAGTCGCACAAAATTTTATTTCAGAAAACTCATAACGCCACTAAATTCCACCAATCATTCGACTTTCTTAACTTTTATCGTTTGTACCATACAATATCCCCTGAATCATAACCGAGTTAGAAAATTATTGGTTTAATAATTTGATGATCTTACCTTCATCTTCAACAAATCTGCAATTAACCATAGAATTCCACAAAGCTACAAACATATTCGTGTCATCGGATAAATAATGCTCGCCCAAAACTTCTCGTGCAATAGCGGTAGCTTCTTGCGCTACATTTCAATTCATTAGCAGTGTAAAAGCAAACATATCAATAAAAATCAACGTACCATTGTAAAAGGGCAACTGTGAAAACATGTGGTGAACGACATGTGTATCGGTACTAAAAGTAAATCAGAGAAGTCATATCGGATCACATTAGTGATACGTACATATGATGAAACATGTGATTAAGAAACCCAAAGTCACGATCAACCGTCGCCAACGCACCCCTCACAAACGAAAACTCCTTCTCGCGATAATGCGGTACTCTCTCATCCGTATGTTGCAAGAAAGTAATAATAATCAACCAGAAATTAACGATTAAATACGGAACCAAGTAGTATTTGAATACACCCCAAAATCCAAACGTAACAGTGCAATAAGTTAGTACAGATAAGACACCGAGTAATCCAATATCGGAAAGTATGATATCAAAGTATTGCGATGGTTCAAAAATCGCCGCGTCGGGTCGGAAATGCGATACCCATTTTCCTTCATATTTCTGTCCGGAAAGGTTGGTCCAGAGGTAGGCTGGCCATCCGAGAAACAGCATACTTAGAAGGTTAACGAGATGCATCAATGGTACGCTCTCCAAGAATGGCTCTTCTTCGCCGTGACTCAAAAGATCATCTTCAGTTGGTTCGGATAAATCTTTAAACTCGGATCGAAGGTAAGGAATGAAAACCGAATCAAGCTTCATATGCGAAGTAACTTTGTGATGATTCTATTAAACAAAAGCAATATTAGTCATCAAAGATCTTTCTATTAAATAAAACACCTTACAGAATGAGAATATTTCCAGGAAAAATACGGAAGAAGCAAGGAGGTATGCAAAATATATCCAACGGTATTATCTACCCATTTATAATTCGAAAACGCTCGATGTCCACACTCTAAAAAAAAAAAATCAATCACCCCTTCGGAAAAATACACTCCAACAAAAAATCTCATACCGTGAGCAAGAATCCAAAGTCCAACACATACAGCGCCCTGGAAAAACCAATAAATCGGCCACGCAATATACGGAATCCCAGGGTGGATCGACGCGAAGCTCGAATCAATATGTGACGCGAAATACGCAAGTATCGCAACTTGAATCAGATCAGAAACTACATACGACATAGATTTTATCAAGTTTCGTTCGAATAATCGCTTGGGTATCGCGTCTCGCACTTTCTTTAAGAGTTCAGGAGGTGCAGGTTTGAAATTCTTGCGGAATTCTGCAACGGTTTGTGGTTTTTGTTGCTTGGTTGATGTTGTCGTCTTAGATGCGCCAAGTGCTCTACGCTGCTTTAGATTCATTTGCGGTGCGCTGTCGTCGAGAACTGGAGCTGGAACCATTTTGTGATATTGGGGTTCCAAAAATAAAAAAAAACAGCAGGTAACACGAGTGACTGGTAAAAATTTCATGTGGATACAGATACGGATACGAACACTCCGGTAAGTTTTTTTTATAATTTTTATTATCAAAAACGCAAATCCTGCGTTCATGTTCTTTATAAAACTCGGCCTATTAGTGTTTGTACCAGATAACATCACCTTTAACACAAAAATTAGATAAAAATAACACAGATGGCACCCCCAAATTTTACCTTCGTCTTCGACAAATCTGCATTTCGACACTGATTTCCATAACGAGACAAAGATATTTGTATCATCGTATAAATAATATTCCCCTAAAACTTTCTTGGCAGCCTCTGTCGCTTCTTGAGCTAAAAATCATATCAGTATCTAGAAAATTAATTATCCGATACATATTTAGATACCGTGATAGTGTGGCATTTGAGAGAACATGTGATGTACAACATGAGTATCAGCACTGTTTGGTAACTTTATCAGCATCCAATTTTCCCAGTAATATTACAAAAAAAAACAACTCACATGTGATGGAAGAACCCGTTCAAAATTCCATAATCACGATCAACTGTAGCCAAAGCTCCACGAACAAAGTTAAACTGACCCTTTCGGTAATGCGGTACACGTTCATCGGTATGTTGCAAGTAGGTAATAAGCACCAACCAAAAGTTGACAAACAGATACGGTATAACGTAGTACTTTACGACCGTCAACAATCCAAACGTAGTCGAGAAGTAGGTAAGCGCACCCAACGCCAAAATCACACCGATATCTGAACTAACGACAGAACGGTATTGGGATGGTTCAAAGATTGGCGCATCTGGTCGGAAGTGGGATGTCCATTTATCAAATTCCTGGCCGGATACGTTGGCGATGAGGTATGCGGGCCAACCAAAGAGAAGCATGATAACGATCGATTTTAAGTGCATCAAAGGGAGGTTTTCGGTGAGTGGGTGGTCATCATCTCCGTCTTCAACTCCTGGTTGAGATGCTGGAAGTTTCAATTCTGATCTTGTCCATGGAACAAACACAGAATCTTCATCCAAATGGCAGGTTAGTTTGTGGTGATGCTGTTTTGAAAAGTTCAGTTGCGTTCTTGAGAAAATGAAGACAAATAAAAAAACTCATACAGCGTGAGTAATTTTCCATGAATAAAATGGAACTAAAAGCGCAGAGTGAAGAATGTATCCCACAGTGTGATCTACCCACTGATAATTAGAGAACGCTCGATGTCCACATTCTACCAAAAAATATAACAATAATTTAAATTCTCCACTCTCCAGATACTGTTCAATCAAAATGTCTCTTACCATGAGCCAACACCCACATTCCAGTACAAACAGCACCCTGAGCCCACCAATACAAAGGCCAAGCAACGTACGGTAAATACGGACTAATTCCGTTCAACGTCGTATCAATATGCAACGCTCCGTAAAACAAGATTGCCGCCATCGTGAAATCTCTCAAAACATACGACAACGACGTGAAAACATTACGTTGAAAACAATGTTTCGGAATGGCGTCTCGCACTTTCTTCAACAACTCTGCAGGGGGAGGAACGTAATTCTTCCGATAATCTTTGAGTGTTGCGTTGATCACCGGATCAAAGTCAGCGGGTTTGGATTTTGAGACGACTTTCTTTCGCTGCTTGAGCGAGTCTGCGGAGTTGTTGACTAACGTCGCTGCAGGGGCCATGATTCACTTTTTTTTTTTCTTGTGGATCTTGTCACAAATCCCCATCCTGAGCATTACCCCAAAAAACGGATCTAGCTTTGGTAATTTCAGCCTGGATTCATTTGTATTAAAAGAAATTCAGAAGAATAGAATCTAATACTGTAAATTTTACTGTTATCATAATCGATAATGATGAAGCAAAAAAAATAAAGAGAAAAAGAAATTAACCGTCATCTATCATCATCTCTAATGATGACCAATTTTATATTGATCTCAAGAAACTCATAATATGCTGAGTAAGACTCCCATCAAGACCGCAGAGAACGTCAAAACTTTGGATACAGTGTTGGCATTGGATCCGTTTGGCTTCGTTGTAGTAGTAGCGCTTGGAGTAGTACCTGCTTGCGTAACAGCGAATGGAGTGCCAGTTACAGCGCCAGCGGCAGTTGTGGTAGTGTTGGTTCCACGGTAGGCCGGTTCGCCTATGCATTGAGCGACTGGCATGGGTTTCAAGTTGGTGGTCGCCGTTCTGAACGCATCTACAACAGCGATTGACAAACCAGCAGTGAAGTTTGAAATATCGTGTTCAAGTGAAATAAATCCACGAGTAGTGGTCGCTGGGTCGTTGAACCATTTGGTGATGTTTTGAACCATAGCAGGAATTCCAGCTTGTTGCTGAAATAAAATAATAAAATAAGAATGACAAGTAGAGATATGAAAATGTAGCTTACATATGCAGTAATAGTATCTTGAGAATCTCTAACAATGTCTGGGAAAGTAGTCCAGATCACAATTCTATATCCAAGTGCGTTCAAGATTGCTCGGACTCGATCATCAATATCACCTAAAACAGGAGAGCGACCAAACAAGTTAAAATGAAAAAACTTTCGGGATAAAGAATAAAATCAAATACCGTATGGAGGACGAACGTAGGTAGGAAGAACTCCTATAGTGTTGTAAATCAATCGCTCTGTATATTTAACTTCAGCGACAATTTGCTGGTTAGTGAGGTTGGTAAGTGGGTGATGAGTCCAAGTATGAATAGCAATTTGATGTCCATCGTCATAGGTTGCCTTCAATTCTGCAGGCGCAAGAGTAACCGAAGCTCCCAATACAAAGAATGTAGCTTTAAGATTTGCCGTTTTCAACGCGGCCCGAAGTTGTGGTGTACCCGGCGTAGTTTGAGTGTTTGGTCCGTCGTCATAGGTTAATCCCCATTGTCCAGCTCCAGGACATGTTAAAATGTCTGCTTTAAAGTCGTTGGTGGCGGTGCGTCGGACGCATTGCGTTTCGATTCCCCAGTGACAAAATGCTGTCTCTGGTGCTTGAGTTGCGGGATACGTAACATTTCCGAATGAGTTTTGGATTGATGGTCTGAGGTTAAGCAGTTCAGGTCGGACTGTTTTTACTACATAGTCGTATGCGGTGGTGACGAGTGGGTCGGTGAGGAAAGCGCCGTCGATGTATTTCAATTGCGTAGCTTCGGGGAATGCGAGGGGTTGTGGGGGCGGCATTGGCGGTTGGGCCATGACCGAGATGCTCGAGACAGCAAGAGACAAAACAAGAAGACGCATAATAGAATTTTCTTTCCCTGTTGTGTGACTTGTGTGACCGCGATTTCTTCGCTCGGAATCGGCTTCTTGTTTCGTTACCAGCCGCACTATTGCTTCGGAAATCGACTTTGGGATTGATTTTTGAGTTTGAATTCCAATTTTTTTGTTTGATTTAATCGAGCACATCCCGATTGGGAATATTAGGCAGATTCAGCCTTGCATGATTTCTTGATCATTGATAAGCAACAATCATATCCTTCCAGAGTATATTTCTTTCTGAGTTAATGTATTAAAAGTTTACTTATCATTATCGTGAAAGCAGTTGGTGGTATGCTTGGCTATGGACCGTGATTAACGGCATGGTCACACGAAATTAATTAAAGATCAAAGTTTCCATTTACAAAAAAAAGAAATCATTTTTGTTTACTCAAATGTCGGGAGGAGGAGCGTTAGCAACCGGACAAGGTCCATTCACTGCATGGGACATTTTCTACTTTTGTATATTCGACCGATGGCTAAACATTTTCGACGTTGTAACTCTGATTGTACTCTTCATCGACGGCATCGACCGTTCCAAACCCGTCGCGTTATGTCTAATTTTCTCATGGATATTCCGAAACATTGGAGGAGTCGTATGGGCGGTTGTCCGCGTGGCAACAGTAAACAACGTTGATTCGTGGCGATACACAACGGGAGTTCCGTCCTTCTTTTGGTACGTTGGAGAAATTTTGCTGGATAGTTACACGTTTCAAAAAGCATATGCGGTGAGCGGGAACAACAAAAAATTAAAATTCGTGTCGTATTTAGGATTCGTGCCGTTGGTGTTGGGTAAAATCGTTATGATTTTCTTTCGACATATTTATACGTTTAAAGCGCCGACGCAGTTGGCGTATTTTGATATTGCGAATCCGCTTGATGCGACGGTGATTTTGTTGACTTCGTGGTCGGATTTATTGTGTTGCATTGTTATCGTTTATGTTGGTGCGAAATCGTTCCGGTTTAAGAGAAATAGCGATAACTTTGTGTCGAATTTGGTAAAGACGACGGAATTGCGGATGATTGTGTGTACGTTTTTGTCGATCTTTGCGTCTACTTTGATACTTAGTGAACAATGTGAAACGGATTCGGCGTATAATGGGCGGTGTATGTTTAACGGTGCGCGAGAGATTGCTGTAAATGTAGTGTATAGCTTGTATTATTTGGATTACTTGGTGACAAAGTATCATAAAGTCATGCAACTCGAAAAGAGTGGGATTTTGGATGCGATTCCGACACCCAGTCCGAAAATCGATAAGAAACCATCCGATATCAGATTCCAACCTGGTTACAACACCCCCAATCGTTACAAGAACCCGAACCCGGAATGGATGCATTCTAATAGTCGCATCAGCAATCATGGTAGAAGAATGAGTGAAGACTTGTCGACGATAAAATCCCCTTTGCAGATTGTCCGAAATAAGACTTCGCAACCGGAGATGAGTATTGCATACGGTA
The DNA here is from genome assembly GCA_027600645.1 of Nowakowskiella sp. JEL0407. Classification (NCBI taxonomy): domain Eukaryota; kingdom Fungi; phylum Chytridiomycota; class Chytridiomycetes; order Cladochytriales; family Nowakowskiellaceae; genus Nowakowskiella; species Nowakowskiella sp. JEL0407. Next base: position 57,957 of record JADGJK010000036.1, read on the forward strand.
GTAAGATTTCAAACCAAACGGATATCGTCGATGTACCTAGTTCTTTCGATCCCAAAAAGGGTATCATTCCACTTCCGAGCGTCGACTACAGTAGTCCGAACCAATCCGTGATGGCAGGAACGATCGGCACACTGGGATCATTACAACGGAACGGATCATTTAATTATCGTCTGTAAAATAATCACATTACATTTTTGGAAGAACATTTCATAACCCATTTTTTCACAATGCAAAAAAATTAAAACATCAAAATTCATTTACATGATTTGCATTTTTCTTTAGTAAAGTCAATCAATAACATTCAACCAGTTTCAAATAAATAAAAATGTATAATTTTCAAAATAGTCAAGAAAGAACAGTGAATAAATAATCAAAAATACCACTTTCAGACTTTTCAGGATTAAACTTAAATATCGCATTAAGCAACTGACCAACAGTTACACCCCTTTTAACCAAAAAATCCGAAAACACCGATAAATCTTGCGCAAACTTGGTTTCCCCAAACGTGAAATACACCAATTTCTTCCCCTGCAACCGATCATCACCCTCAGACATAAAACTAGCCACGGAACTCAACGTCAAGGGTAAACTCGCATTCGTTGAATACAACCGTAAAACCATACTTGCCGTCAAATCTTCACAATCAGCCACAGTCGTATCATCTAACTTCCCACACCTCGCCGAACTAAACGCAATCAACTGAATCAACGCTTTCAATTCTTTATCCCCGCCAAACGCACCACATCCCCAATTGCCCGTTGCTATTCCGCACAATTCTTCACCGCCGATTTTACTGGGTAAAAACCCACAGTATGCTTTGTGGATATCGCGAAGAATATTCGATGGTGAGAATTGTGTATCGCTTTTTGGATGCGGTGGTGATGACGATGTAGTTGAGGATGTGGAGTGGGTTGAAGATTTTGAAAATGATGTGGAGCGGTAGAATTTTGCGTCGATTGCAATTATGTGCCGAAGTCTACGACCAAATTTATCACTATGATTAAACGCAATAAAGAATATTAATGCAATTAGATCTAGATCAATATAACACTTCGAAGCGCCTTACAATCCCATTGGATCCTCTACTTCTCCCTCCCATTTCGTATTTTTCCCGTAGCCTGAATAAGAATTTATTCGTTCGGTTCCAAACACATGTAAACATTCATTTTCGTCCATCCGTTCCGCAACCAACATTGTCACAATCAATTCTGGATTCAGCATAAACAAGATCTCTTCTTGTACACAACCAGACGATAACGCACCACCACCAATCATTCGGTTCGCAAAATCTAGGTGTGATAGCGGTTCAGTAAGCGTTGATGAGTCTTCAATTGTTCCGGTATTTGCGATTACGATTGGAAGGATGGGAATGTTTTTGGATGCGAAATCAGGGAATGATTTTATTGCGACGCGCTGGATCGTTACGTTCGCTTTCATTTCTTTAAAAATAAAATAAAATATCAAAGGCCGTGATTAAACAAAAAAAAAAAAAAAAAAAAAAGTGAGAATGATAAAAACGCAACACTACCGTAATCTTGGCCCAAAACTCGCTGAAAGTAACTAAACAAACAATTTAACTTGAATTCCATAGACTTCGCACACAACCCCTCCGAATCGCCCATATACAAATAACTAAAATTAATCAACGGGAACCCTTTCGACGATGTGACTTTCCCTCGATTCATATGCGAAAAAGTACAAAAAAACGCATTACACAATAAACTCGCAATCTAAAACAACACATCATAAATGACTTTAAATAAACGATTCAAATCTATTTACTTGTTCTTGGGTCAACGTAATCGCTGAATGATGTCCACACTTCAACAACGGAATCACACCGCCAACAAACAGCTTGGGTAACTTTAACGCACACTTCACCATCTTTGGAACAACGTCACTCATCAATTCATCCGTATTCTCACATAACTCATGGAAATAATGTAACAATGCACTAAACGAACTGATTTTTGCGTAATTGCAAATTGCTGCAGTAAGGTCTTTTGGAGTTTTAATTTTCCCGTCAGGTTTTAAAAGCGATGTGAGGGAGGAGACAATTATTGGCCATCGGTAAGACTCGCAGGGTAATTTCAGAAGCCTTGTTTCTTCCGAGTTTGTTGGTTTTGGCTGTGGTTCAGGGGACGGTGACTTGGTTCTGTGCAGGGCAGGGGATGAGTGGGAGTGAGTTTCTTGCTTGGGGGATTTGGAGGGAGGCGTAAAATACGAGTGGAGTGTTCTCTGAATTCTTTTGTTTGACATTTGGATTATGGCCCAAATGGGCTAACTTTCTATTTTCAAGTTGCTGTTATACTTCTACAATTGTTGTCCACCCGCTTCGCAATACGTCTTTCCTTCCCCATCTATAAAGAAAATAGCGAATTTAGGGAAAAGACAAAGAAATCATCAGTTTGATTCACGCACAATTCCAATAATCCGCATCCATTCTTTCGTTTTTCCGCATCATAAAGCGCTTGCGGGAGCAAGGTTTGTATAACATCGTATATAAATTCTGGCTTTTCCTCCGTTTTCATTCCTGTTCCCAAAATCGAGAAAGTTAAATTTGGAAGAATATATAAACTACAATAACAAACCAGCAAGCATCGGTTTAATGAAATCAAATTCACAATCAGGATTCCGTTGATGTCTTAGCTCAATATCACCTTCCTATTACATAAGAAATCATCAATATATATCCTTGAATCTGAGCGAAAAATACAGGTTACCTTTCTAAATATCAAACAACTAATCTTACTCTTTGCAAAATACCGATATTCCTGCTTCACCATACGATTCGCCCAATCCATTTTAATCCACGCAAAATTTTCCACGTACCGGAACTTCCACTTGTTCTCAACGATGTTGATTATTGATGGGATTAGTTCTTTTTCCATCCAAATGAATAAGAAACCGCCACCTGGAATCAGAGCTGGGATATTAAGTGTGGACTTGATTATGTGGTTCTGGTTAGCACGATAGGTCAAGGGAGTGTGCAATTCAACTTACAAACTGCTCTACGCTAAGCTTCCCGTCATCAACTTCACCAGGGAGCAAAAACGGCGGATCCATTAGAATCGCTTGAAATTCATTACCAAGACCTTTCAGATTAAAATCTAATATGCGTTTCGTTTCAAAATATCGCACATCGTCGCGTTGATCAAGCGGTTGTTGTGGTTTATATGGAAGTATCGGTTTAGCCCATGATCTCGGGATTGGGTTTGGGATTTTCACATAGGTAGGTAAAGTTGGGTCCACAACGCTACGTTAATATGTTAACTTATGGGTTGGAGAAATGAAGAAATACTGCTTACCTCACTTTCTTTTTCATTAAAAAAAAGTTACCCTGTCGATCTTGCATTTGAATTTGTAAGAATTTGTATCGATTTAATAATCCTTCGCGATCTAGCTTTCTGGATCCAGTTCCAGTGTTTGTGGATGAACGAGGTCGTCGACTTGTTTCCATTTCTTCTTCCCACAACTCATCGTCCATGATTTGATAATCACTTTAAAAGATACATTAACACATGCAATCCAAAGTGAAGAGAACACATACTCTTCTTCAAATTCCACGTCCCCATCCTCATAACCAAATTCCATTTTCCACAATTCTTCATCATCAAAATCATCGTAGTCTATTTGTTTAACCGCGGATCTAATCGAAAAGTTCGAAGTTCGTTTAAATAACTCCTCAAGTTGCTCTTTCGACAAAGTTTGAACCTCCGTATTCTATGATTCAATTTTCAGCAATAATTCATACACCCATTTAAACAAAAATGTAAACGTACTTCTTCCTTTTCAAATAAATCATCGACAAAACCAGCTTCTGGTCTTTCAGTATTCGATGAAGATCCGACTTCAGGAGCGGGACTTTGTGAGCTACGGGGGTCACCGATCGAAGAATTTAATTCTGATTGAAATTGATCTAATTGTTCGAATTTTTTCATAATCGCTTCAACGGACTCTTCATCTTCAGCGTAGCCCACATACCAAGACGAACTATTTTGACAAACAAAAAAAAATTAGCTTAAAAACATACAATGAATAATGAAAATTGAGCAAATACCTGACATCAGCCAAAGAATTCGAAGAATACGAAATAGCATTTTTCACACGTTTCTTTGCATTTGTTGCGGCGACACGACGAGAACGTTTCTTTTCGGTTTGTTCTTCCATGGCTTGGTTCCGTGGCGTCTTTCAAACTTGCCTTTTCCAAAAACAAATGACGGCAACTTCAGACAATTCTCTTTCGCATTTTGAATTAAAAAGAAACATTGACGATTTAACGGACAATAACGATTCAGAGTGTTTTAATTTCTTTTTCCCCGCGAAAAAATCAAAACCGAATAACCATGAAGTACGAGGCGTATGAATTTCTCCTTGGTAAATTTCAGACTAATGAAGAAAGGATTTAGGATTTATGGACGATAGAAGATAATTCATTTAATTCAGATTCACAGGAAGCGGTTGAAGAAATTATAAACTCCGGGCATAATTCGAATTCTGAATTTTCAACCTTTACGTTTGATAGCGGATATAATTCACTTGCGCAAGGTAGTATGGAAGTTCACCACTCGTATAGTCTTCGTCGTGACTCGTTTGATAATCATTCAATACATGGATCTTCAAATCGTATGTAATGCCTTTTGCGTAGCTTTGTAATGATTCACGAAGTAACTGGTATTTTTTAGATTTGAATTATCAGGCGTCATCGGTGTGCTTTGTTTGTAAAGCTGCGACGTTTAGTCAATCTGAGAATTGGTTGGGGTGTTCGAATTGTGGGTTAAACATCATGACAGATGGTGAGATTCCGGTTGAAATATTCCTCAACGTGATTAATGATTTGGTTATTAACCATAGGTAACTTGCTTTACTAATTGATATTTTATCTTACTGATAATTTGATTTAGTGGTATTTGTGATGGATCTTGTTGTTTTGAACATCAAGATGTTGGGTTGATGGCAATGAGATGTACAAAGTGCGATCTGTTTGAAATGCTGTGAATTTTGATTATTGGAAATTTGTATAGTATTATTAGTTTTCTCCGTGGCTAATATTAATATTACCATTAATACATTATCATTCAGTCATTCTTGTATGGAAAATTGTAAGGAAGGCTGAAAGTCGAAGTTACACTTTCACAGCCCCGACTTTTACAGCCAACAAGAAACAAAAAAAAAAACAGAAAAAAATTGTCTCACATATCCACTCCCCACAAATGAAACTCAAATCACGATTAGCATTCTTAATATTAACATTCACCGCTTCCCTCGTATCCGCACAACCCCGACTCGCTCGACCCGTCGCACATGTAGCTTCAATCCCCCAACTCGGCAACACAATCGCTTCTATCCAAGAAGCCGAACGAAACGCTAAAGTATATCATGTCCCGGTATCAGGGTACCCATTTACCAACCATCCGAACGGAGTTGGAAATTTGATCAATAAAGTTAAAGGACAATTGGAGAATTCACCGTCGAGGTATCAACTTACTCATTCGAAATCTTATGCTGGTGCGGGTCATGGACAGACTGTAAGTATAGATACCGGAAGCGATTTATTTGATTGTGAGTTAATTTTACATTTGTGGCTGTGAATTTAAAAGAATCGCTAACGAGTTATTGGTTTTTTTTGTTAGTTGTGGGAACTGTTGGGTTTGGTACGCCTCCACAATACTTCCAAGCTAGATTTGATCTTGGAACCTCTGTTTCTTTAGTCGTATGTTATTCGCTTTCTTTTAACGGTGGCGTTTATTTAACCGGGATGATGTTATTTAGGTGAAATCAGAGGGAAATGTAGGATATAACGCCGATAAGAGTTCAACCTTTAAAAACGAAGGAGACAAATTTGATTTGTTCAACTCGACAACGGGCAAAAGCAAATCAGTGACAGTGTACGAGGATATTCTCTCAATCGGGAATGATTACTCTTCGCTTTCTGCGTATGGTCCGTTTGGAAAAGTTCTAAAGTCGGAATGGAAGGATGGAAGTGAAGTTTTGGCTCACCTTGGTATGAAAAAATATTGCGGAAAGGATGATTTTGTTGTAGTTTTTCTCATGACCCATATTTGTAGGTTTGGGTCTTGATGATAAGGGTGATTCTAATGTCCCGTGGTTCAAGAATGTTGTGAAAAAGGGTGGATGTGATCCGTTCTTTGCTTTGTATCCCGCCAAATATGCCAGTAACGGGACGAAATATGTTGATTCGAAGGCTACTTTCTGTGGAGTCGATTCCTCTCGTCTTGATTTGAAAAAGAGTATGGAAGCTTCATGGTACGTGTAGAGTTTTGATTGTGTCCAAATGTTCATTTTTAACCCTTTATAATTCAGGATCCCAGCCAAAAACTCAAAGAGAGGGTAATGATTATTGGGTGTAGTTTAAGTTCATCAAAATTTTACTTTTGCATATTTATAGATTTTGGGAACTTGGAGTAAGCGGATTCTACTGTGGCGAAGAAAATCTTTTGGATGATCACGTTCCGGAGTACGTCCCCACCCCCGAATATCCAGAATACACACCGACTCCAGAGTACGAAACTCCATCGCCCGAATACGAACTATCTACTCCGGAATACGAAAATAAATCACCCGCATACGGGGCATCCACTCCAGAGTACGAAACCGCTGCGTACACCCCAGCATACACACCCGAATATACGCCAGAATACACCCCAGAGTATACTCATGAGTACACACCCGAATACTATTACCACGAAAAGCCATCGTTCACTGGAATTCTAGATTCGGGATCAGTCCAATTCCGATTCCCCAGCAAAATCTTGGCCAAAATCAACAAGAAAATCGGCGCCGTGTGCTCCAAATCCCAGCCCGATTACTGTACAGTTGATTGTTCGACTGCGGCATCCTTGCCAGTATTCACGTTGGAATTTGATATTGGAAACGGAAAGACGCAGAAACATAGTATCAGTCCGTATGATTATATTTTGAAACCTACGGAAGAGTATTCGTACTGTGTGTCTGGGTTTACTGGGTACGGGTGTAAATCTAAGGAATATGATACGGGATATTATAAGGGAAAGAGACATGAGAAGGAATATAGTTGTAGTGAACCGAAGGATGAGATTGTTATTGGTATGTGATATTTTTTTCAAAGTGGCGGTGTGGGTTTGATGAGTTTTTCAATATTTTTTCCTTTTGGGAATGTAGGTGGAGTTTTCTTCCAGGGTAATGTTCCGATTTACTATGTTGGAGAGCAAGAGATTGAGACTCCAGAGTACACGCCCGAATATACGCCAGAGTACACTCCCGAATATACACCAGAATATACGCCGGAGTACACTCCGGAATACACGCCAGCGTACACGCCGTCTCCGGTTTACTACTCTCCTGAGTACACCCCAGAATATACTCCGGAATATACTCCCGAATACTCGCCATCATCTTACTACACTCCTGAATATTCACCATCACCTTACTACACACCCGAATATACGCCTGAATACTCCCCAGAGTACTCTCCAGCTTACACACCAGAATATACTCCTGAATACACTCCCGAGTATTCGCCATCACCCTACACTCCTGAATATTCACCATCACCTTACTACACACCCGAATATACGCCTGAATACTCCCCAGAGTATACTCCCGAGTACACACCCGAATATTCGCCATCGCCCTACTACACTCCTGAATACAGCCCCGAATACACTCCTGAATACAAACCTAGCCCATCAGCGTACGTCGAACCACAATACACGCCCGAATCAACCCCAGGATCATCATCCGTACCTAAATTCCGACCAGGACTGCAAAGAATCCCCGTTGGCCCACCATCATTACACCGAGCACCAGTAGGACCACCATCACTAAACCGCATGCCAGTCGGACCCCCACAATTCTCAAGCTGGCGGGAAGAACAAATCCAAGAGGAAGAAGCACGAGTAGAAGAAGAGATTCGATGGAACAATCATTTGAAATCGACGTTGGCGCGAATGAAGGCGGGATGGAGAAATGGAAAGAAACGAAGAGACTTCCCGGATGATTTGCAGAGTATTTCTGGGTCTGGGGAGGCTGTAATGTTTGGAAGTCCGTATTCTTATGATTGGTGAGGAGAAAAGGAATTTTGTTGAACTTTTATTTCATCTGAGAATTGAACTTTTATAATTGGCATGTTTGTTGTTATTTTTGTTATCTGAAATATAATTTGTAATTTTTTTGTTGAACACAAGCTTTTAAACTGTCCAGCACTTCACCTACGGATCACGGTCTCGATTAATCTTTTTCAGGCCAACCGGATTTTACTTTTTTTGAGACAACTGAGAAACTAAATAGTAATATTATATTGATGTTCAGTGATCACAATGTTCAAAAATAACAAAAACAATAATAATAATAATAATAATAATAATAACGTCCAAAACATAACTAACGAGGACTATCAGTTGGAAAAAGTGTTTGATATTCTCGAGGACCCAATGAACAAATGAGAACGATCTCAGATAATTTTTAAGTATTCTAAGTTGATTACCATTTTGAGCAAGATTCGCAAGTGCCCACAATTCTTCCCAGCTACCTATTACATACTTCACAATGTTCTGCAAATCTGTTCTATACTACAACCCCCAACCTCTTAACTCTCCCCACCCATGAATAAAAACTCTCCATCTATGATCCTCCTATTGTATAATGCTAGTTATTTTTTTCTAATATCAAGTTTTTGCATGCTAAAACACAGAAAACAATTGCCCTATTTTTGAATTTATTAATTTTATAAGTGGATATACGCGTAGTTTTTAAGCCATCTATAAAGCAACAGAATGCTTTTAAATCAATGCCACTGACTGGATCGGATTCATTTTCTAAACACATGCCATAGAGTTAATTCTTTTTTTGTTTATTTACCATAAAATTTGCGGCTATATTACAAATTTTAATAAATTTCTTTATATGCAATTCTGTGAATTATCACAGATTTCTTTGTCTGGCTGATTCGCAGCCTCGGTTTCACAACACAGCCTAATCTGCGGAGACAAATAATGATTCGGTTTAGTCTGAAAGATCTCTTCAAACGAAGAGCTACCAGAAGCAGTTACTCGCGGTCGTCTACTTCCTCGACTGAAACATCTGATAAGAAACGCCGTGGAATATTACATCTTTCTGCCACTACTGCGAAATTCATTGTTGGAATTTTACTCCTACTCGCTTTCCTTATTTTTCTGGTATTTACATTCTTAGAGTTAAACCTATTGAATGAACTTACTCTAACACGCTTCTTACATTCTAATTCTAAAACCAAATTGAAATTGAACGAAAACAGTTTGTCGCAATTATTCAATATTTAACATCTGAACCTGTCGTATTCCTGCAACAAGTCACCACTACTGGGATCCGAATTCCAGGTGAGAAACTTTAAATCTTCGGATACATTCTTAATTTACATTTATCGAAAAGTGTTTGTCTTTGTACTTCCAATATCACCACTCAGTTACGCAACGTTATTACAACAAAGAAATGCAGTATTTCAAATCTACAATACAACCACACAGAAAGCAGTGCGACTGTCATCAGTCTTGAAAGTTCAATACAACGAGAATCAAACATCAGAGCGGACTGTTCTCACGGCGATCCCGAAAGTTCCAGAGTTTGAATATGGTGGATGTATGTTTAGAATTTTCGATCTTTAATCAGAGTGGGTGATTTAATATTTGACGTCAGATTCGATCGAATTTTCGTACAATGTTTCTTCAGCACTTGCGTTGGAACCCGCGTTATTAAATCCTGGAAGATTTTACAACTACCTCTACGTATTTGGAAGGTTTGTATAAAAAATTTTACAGTTTATGTAAAACAACCATCAACCCATTATCTTCGCACATTAAAGCAAATTCACATCATACGAATTTGGAACGAATATCAGTCATAAATTCGAAGATTTCTCAAATAGCAGTGCGAGTTACTCGTTTTCCTACTTTTCAGGCGGTGTTCCTCCACGTGATGTGAATCCGAGTATAATAAACTCCGCGGTTGGTTCCAGCAGTCACTTCAAAGTCACGCCGAATAAATACACGCATTTAAATAAGAGCGATGAGTATTTTTATGGTAGGAATTCCCTTTAAAGTTGTGTTTGCGAATTGATTAACTTAAATTCTTCGATAGAACTTTCATATCAGGGATCTTCGGCATATTTAAATCAATCATTTCAATTGTACACAACCATGACTCTTCTTTCGGACCAAAGAATCCAAAATTATTATTCCGAGTCAAAAAAGACTCCTTTAATCACGGTGCTTGGAGTGTAAGTAATTTAATCGTACACATTGTCCGAGTGTTCTAAAAACTTGTACTTCGCAGAGTTATGTCGGCTTTCCAATTTATTTTGATTACGGCGGGATTGATGATTTTTGGAAGGGGCAAATATTCTCCATATGGTTTGTTTATTGGGGTTTTCCCGTTTAACATCCGAAATAATACAGTTAATTTTTAATTCAGGGTTAATACACAAATGGTTCCCAGAAGAAGCCATCAAGAATTATAAACCGACACCAGAAATAGATCCCGAATACGACCGATTCAGATACTTGATGATGTCGTACTTGGACACATCAATCCTGGAGAAAAATCAAGTGCGACGAAAGGTTCGTGAAGCAAACCGACTGTCGATGGTATCGTCCGGATACTCTGTGGTGGAATCATCCGATGATGACAGCGACGAAGATGTTAAAGGATTCAGACCAGGAAAGGGTACCGTCCGGATTATGAAGAAATTGCCGTGGTGGAAGAGAGTTATACTGAGTCCGGTGATTCCGTCCTGGATGCTGGGAATGTTGGCATTGCTGTTTTTGTTGCTACCACTGGTTTTGGGAACGCTGAATACGACGGCGATGTACTTTTTGAAAGTTACGAGTGCTCAGGGTTCAGATCGAGTTCTGTATTTAGGGATATATGTAAGAATTTTGCTCTCCTCCTGAATATTTTTAATAATTTTTGTCCCTTTCAGACACCTATAATTGTAGACGGAGGAAATCAGTATACATATATTCCTGCTTTGGCTGAAGAGCTAACTGGTATATATTTCAATGACCTAATTTTTTTCTTCCAAATCTGATCCTCTTTGTTCCTAGGTGATTTCAATTACTTTGTCTTCCCACCGGAATCTATAACCTTTACGTCAAATAATTTCATTGATCAGAGCTCAAACCTTGCTTACGGACCTGGCGCGCGACCACTTCTAGCCCTTTTACTGCTTGTCCTAACCTTTGTATTCTTGCTCTTATCATTCGTGATTAGACTGGGTGCGGTGGCGTTTGAAGTTCAACTTGTCATGGACGTAGCCGATACACTCGTTCCGTTATTCTCAATCCTCGCGGCCATAGCTGGAATTGTGGATTTTGCATTTTTGATGACTTGGTTTGGAGTTATGGACGATGTCTTAAACAGGCAAGGAACATATGCAAAGACTTCGTTCGGACCTGGATTATATGTAACGACCATTGGTTTGGTGTTTGTGTTGTGTTTGGCGGGACTGGCCATATTCGAGGGATTGCGGTTAAGGAGGATAAAGATCAAAAAGATCGAAACGTTGAAGAGACAACCGTATTCTAGGAATTCGTGGTTGCCGCCGCCCGTGAAATTGAATCCGGATGGGACATTGTTGCATGGAAGTGGAGGCGGAAGTGGTGGGAGTAGTGGAATTGTTGGGGGAGGGAATGGAGCGTCGAGGTGGAGTAATGTTGTGGATTCGAATAGGAATAGTGCGATTGAAGAGAATCATGGTGTGCATGGGACTTTTTTGGGGCCAAAACCGCCCTTGTCTACACCTCCGAATATCAATCAGGTGTTGATTTAGGAGTTTAACGTGCTAAATTTTGTTATAATTTTTAATATCATATCTTTGCCAAGCATGTGTAATTTTGTTTCCAATTCGTCAAAAATTTTCGCGTAACACTCTTTTTCCACCACCCGCTAAAGACTTTTGGCCGGAGCCATAAGCATAAGGTGCAGTCACAGTTTCACCGTTTCGTAGAGGTTGAAAATTATGCCGATAAAAAGGTTCAGCAGCAGATACCCGGCGTCTGTTTGCTGTGGCATTGCCTGGCTGGTCGGCCGGTTGGTACTTTGTCTGGTTTTGGCGCAGTTGTACGAGCAAGGCGTACAAGATCTGGCTGTGAGGGTTATATACTTTCGTCGAGTCTATAATTTATCCTATCCGCCTCTATGAAGCTTGTCTCAAAGCCTGAAAGGGCAGAATGGGAAACCATTTTAGTGCCGGCGCTTTGCTTCTAGCTAAGTTCTTGCATCCGAGTTGTGAGGGAATTTCGATTTCCATCCACTTTGAGAAGGGCACAGATATTTTTGGGAGTGGTGTGGGTCTGAGTTTTTATTTCTTCTGTGAGTTGTTTTGAAGAATTTATCCGGCGAATATTCAAATTAGTTAAGTATTTCTTTTTTTTTCAAAGAAAATATTATATCGTCTCTAATAATTATTCAGGTACAGGGAAATGAGTGATTTTGTCTACAATCAAACGTTTAGATAAGTAATTTCTAGATTTCTTGTCGTATTTTACTAATTTTTTATTTATTTGATATATCTCAGAATATCTAGATAGCAGTTTTTATGTTTCAAGATTAATAAATTATTTCTACTTTACAAATTCATCCTAGCATCAAAGTGTATCAGTGCACTTGCTCAATTGAAACTTTCCTCATTTACTGATCAACAAATTACACTACAAATTACAGTATTAATAAACGAACTCGTATGATAAGATTTTCAAATCGTTAGGGATTAATCTTATTTTCAGCAATCCAATCAAACGTTTATTTATTTTATCCAATCAGATATTCCTTCCAAGTATAGCCGGCAATTAACATGCTTAATGAATACCAAATCACACCAAACTTGAAAAAGAAAATTAAAACGAGGGAGTCGTGTGCGAGTGAATGAGCAGAACTGATTCTAATGTATTGGATTCGATAAACGAGAAACCCAATTTCATCCAAGATACCCATCAATTCAAATCCTCCGAATCGCTTTTGTCGTTCACAGTTCCGCTCCCTCCGTCTTTCCAACGTGCTTCAACCACTTTTTTGAGTCTGTCTCATGTAGCACCAGCAGCTTTTCCAATTCCGCCTATTAACAGCGCGACTGAAGCTAAAAAGAAATCACTCGAAGCAAAACAGAAACAAAATATAGTCGTTGAAGATTCCAAAGTGCAAAAACATGGCCAAGATGAATTACCGTTCTTAATTGCACTCTCTGTGGATTTTGCTGCTGCTGCGTTAACTTCCCTCGCTGTGGCTCCAACTGTAATCAGCGCGACAACAAAATATGAAATAAACTAATCTTTAAATTTAAAAGGTTGCAATTATCGATAAAGCGATTGTTTCTCATGCAGCGGGAGTCCAAAAATTAGGGTTAGGAGTTGCATCCGGCTTTTTGGAATTAATCAAACGACCATTTACGTTTATGAAACAACCAAGTGTATTGATTGTTGCCGCGGTATACGCTGGAACTTTTGGAACAGTATATCTCGTGCATTATATGCAATCGGAAACTAATTTAATTTTTTTTTAATAAATAGGCGAACGCGACCGACTCAATATGTGCGAAACTTAAGACATCCAGTGCAATGCCGAAATTTATTTCCTCGTCTGCTGTTAATTTGGGACTTTCGCTCTGGAAAGACCGCGCATTCACAGTTTGGTATAGCTCAGTAACTCCACGCTCTGTGCCTCTCCCTACATACGCTTTATACGGGCTTCGTGATGCTCTAACAATGGCTGCGTCGTTTTCGCTTCCTCCTGTACTCGGTTCGTTTATTCACAAAAAATTTTACATTGAAGACAAAAATTCACCTTCAGTATCTCGAGCGAATGCAGATTTTATCGCGCAATTGATGTTACCCTGCGCACTGCAGTTTATCACAACACCAATTCATTTGGGCGCGATTGATATGTACATGCGACCAATGGGTACGATAGGACAGGGAGCGAATGCGTGGAAATCGAGATTGGAAGCATGTTCAAAAGATTATGCCAAAAATGTATCGACCAGAATGTTTCGAATTTTGCCTGCTTTTGGACTTGGTGGAAATGTAAGCAAAGAATTATTTCAATTAATGAATTTGTATAATTGACCTTTAAAAATATACTTTAGATGAATAGAAGTCTGAAATCAGATTTGGGTGTTGTGGCAAAACGGCTTAAAGATAGTATTAATTCCAAAAGCGCTTCGATTTTCGTGAATCAGATTTTGGAACAGAAATTTGTTATCGGAATACTTTAATTTTCATTGTTTTCGTGATTTATAAACTTCCAAAAATTAATACCACATCAAAAAAAACTGTCGCTTTGTTAACCTCGCCAAAGTAAGTTGTCCGTAAAGGTAAAGGCTGCCAAACCAACGTCGAACGTAATCGCTCGTTTCGCGAAGAGTACTCAATGATTAAATATTAAGATGTTGTGTATTTATCTATTTATTTTAATATGTGTATATAAATAACACGAATACTTTCAACCAAAAAATCACAATCAATGCATATGATTCCAACTCCGCGATTCGAGAACAAGTTCAAAACACAAGCACAAAATCTTAAAATTAATTACGATTTTGTATGGATCTAAATATTCATTTCTTAATCGAAATATCAACTTTGAAAACGAATCAATGAACACAACCAGGCTCAATATGGCAGAAATTAAAGTTGAAGACAAAACTACCTCGTTTTCCCGAACCGCGGTGCACCCAAAGGAATTCGCGAATGAACAAGAAGTTTTCGATAATGACATGTTTAGAGGTGTAAGTCTCCCAGTTCAATCAACATCTAATTGTTTGAAGCTTAATTTTCCTGTTTCAGGCCGGTTTATTTTTTGATAACAGAGCAGATGAATCTGCGAAATTGTTCGATACAAACTCGGCAGTCGATCCCGTTTATGCCCTGGGCACTTCCTGTCTCGCTTTCATGAAAGGTTTCATATACACGTTTTAATTGTTGGTAAGATTTCTCTAACAATATCACATTGTTTCAGCATTTATATCTTTCTCGGAATCGGATATAAAGCAGTGCACTGAGATATTAGAACATACCGAAGCATTAGCCGACGCTCAAATTGCAATGTACAATCACCATTCCCAATCAATCTCTCAAACAGTTATCGGTTTATTTTGGTCGAAGAAGGACACATCTAAGTCAGTGTCAGATTCAAGAACACCCATAGTCGAAAACGGTTTATTAAGAGCGCATGTTATTAAGGCGGAAGTTAATTTACTTATTGGGTTGTTGTGTTTATTTCAGGAAAGTGTTTTGGGATTGATTCGTGCTGGTTTGCGATTAAGAAAGGGTTTGAATTCTTTTTGGTAATTTATCAACAAATTTTGGAATATTAATCCATGCACTAGGTTACAAATCGTATTCGAAGGTTTGGGGAGAATATCTGAAGTTGAGTGAGAGTGATATGGCGAACATCGATAAACACACGCGAGGCGGTGTGCAGTTTGGGTATCTCAAATATATATCGTTATCAATGTTTGGTTTCAATGAGTTTCATTAGGATCGGCGTTTGTAACATTGCGCTTGCAAGTCTACCAACAAAATTATTGAATCTAATCGCTGTTCTTGGGATAAAGGGAAACAAGAAACTTGGTTTTAAATTATTACATGAAGCAGCCGAAGGTATCTAATCTTGACGAAATTAATTGCGAGCGATTTCCTGAAATCGATCTCACCTATCCATAGTCAATACGATCCGATCACCTCTTGCATCTTTCTTCTTGTTGGTATTCTATGGAATCCTGTCATCTTTTGTCCCAGGTAATTTTCTTACCAGTGTTCACTTAATCAGATTCGTTTGAGTAATCGTGTATAGCCATCCTCGGTCCGATGCAAATCCCAAAAGCTGATTCGATATTGGCAATAGAACTGGAGCGACATCCTAATTCAACTATTCACTTATACGAGGCCGGTCGTGTATATCGAGTGAAGAAAGACTTGAAGAAATCAACTGAGTTTTTCGTGAAATCTATTCAAGTTCAAGATTTTTGGAAGGAAGTACATTATTTGAGCTACTATGAGTTGGCGATGAATGCGGCTCTGGAATTAGAGTGGGATTCGGCGTATTTGTATATGGATAAACTGTTTGAGGAGAACAGCTGGTCGAAGGTACTACTTTGAAATATGATATTATACGAACTTATTTAACTTGAAAGTACTTTAGGCATATTATTGTTATAAAATGGCCTGCTGTAAAGTAATGTTGAATCAACGTGAAGAAGCCCAAGAACTGTTCAAGGAAGTGCCGAGTTTGGTCACAAGGACTTACGCGGGTCGGACGTTACACGTTGAGCAGTATGTTTCGAGGAAAGCAAAGAAATATATCCAAACGAATTTTGCAACGGTCATGCGTCCTGGATTCGATTTGATATTGATATGGAATGGATTTTGTTTCATGTCGGAACAGAATTTGAAGACTGTACTTGCGGAAGTGGAGAATATTCTGTATACGATTCAATGGTGGAGGCAGCAGAATGAATCGATAGCGAAGGAATTTTCGGTGTTGGTTAAATCAATGAGAGTTTCTGAACGAGCGGGAACGCCAACGGGGATGTGGACGCCGCCAGATCGCAAGTGCACGCAGCAAGAGTGTATAGAATTAAGCGCAAGTTTGCATTTAATGCGCGGAGTGATACTGCGAGAGTTGGGATTATTTAGTGAAGCGGAGGAGGATTTTAAGTGGATTGTGATGGACAATTCCGAGTTGGTTTGGAGCTGTGATGATTCTTTTGTTGTGCCGTTTTGTTGGTATGAGTATGGTGTGTTAAAGTGGGTGCAAAATGAAAAGGATGAAGCAAAGAAATTTTTTTGCAAAGGAAAGGAGTTTACAGGATATTCATTTGGTATGTGAAATCTTATTGTTATCTTTTTTATTTACACTTAATCAATCTTTATTTGATTAGAGAATAGGTAAAGCGTGCGTATTAATTGCAAAACTTTTCTCAAATACTTTTTTCGAAGGTTGCTATTGAGGTTGCATTTAGCTATCGAGTCCTTTGATGATTAGTAAATGGGAGCTCGTCGCATCTAGCCCCAGAAACGGATGCTTTTGAAGTAAATGTGTTTATGATAATAATAAAAAAAAAGACATACAGGATTTTCCTGAAATCACCGCATCATCAGCACGGAGAAAAAAACCTTATCCTAAGATCATTTTTGAAAATTGTGCGTGTTTGTCTTTATTATGAAAATACAATTAGAAAAACCGTAATTTGCGTTCTGGATTGGAAAGAATCAATTTCCACAACCACCCAGCACGAACGTACACCGTTCCCATATGCGGGCCCATATGCGATGTAGTCGTCTGCTTCAGACGCTTCTCGAGGGTAAGTCATCCACAAAAGACGTTTATCGTACACGGCGTTCAAATTTTCCTTTAGTATTTCGTAGATTTCCGGTTCCTTCGAACTTTTCGGACACCATCAACAAAGTCTTGTAACTGGTGCCTGAATAAGATTTCCAAAATTGAACGAAGATACACGGCTAAAGAAATCGGTTTTTATCGTCGGAATCATCAGAACCATTTGAATCCGTCTCCCTTTCGTCCCGTTCAGGTGGATCACAACAATACATGACCTTCAATGAAGCTTTCAATCCCAAATAGCTGTTGCGAAATGTATCTGTAAATCAACTCCCTTCAATTCGTCCAAATTCATTTCAGAAAACTGATTTCCTTTCTCGAACGGATGCATGTATTGCAAACAAAAACGCAATCTTTCCACCAGATGGAACAAAGAGCTGGTTTTTAAGGAGCTTTGAAATTACTTTGTAGAAGGGTTTGTCTTGATTGCATGTTTTCGGTACAGATTAAATGTTAGAGTCAATCGTAAGCCAGATTTCACAGGTAGGATTTCATTCTCGCAGTCTGAATAAAACCTAACCCAGCGAATCATTTTCATTTTCTGGTTCGAACGAAAACGTCTGCTCCTTTCTTTTATACCGAACTTTTAACTCTCCACCTTTATGCGCAATCGGTAATCCAACCACCAATGATCCAAACATATTTTCGCTTCTAGGCGTATCAAGATGCGTTAAAAAATCCCCCAGTCTCATAAATGTTGAGTTTGTAAGCGAAGCTTGAATTTCGTACTTTGAAGAAATTCCCAACATCGCCGAGAGTTGTTTCAAATCACGGGAAGAACTCTGTGCAAATTGACGGAGAAATTTGAAGGGGAGATTGCAAGTGCTTTTGGAAACGTTGGATCGACAACGGTTTTATTACCCTTTCCAAACGACGCAATTTCACCTGCTTTCAAGAATAATGCTTTCGAAGACGCAGACAACGGTTCAGACAAATCAAGCGCAGTAGCTATTTCGAGGTCGGGATTGCGGACAAAAAGTTTAGTTTCTCTTGATTCAAGCAGTGTTGTTTGTCCATTTACGCAGAAAACGTTATTGTGGTTTGTTAGGAGACGGAGTTCTAGCATGTTATTTACCATTTGTAGAGTTCGAGATGTTCGTTTTCCGGCGAAGCGCAGTAGTGAATCCAGTGGGAGTATTTTTCGGAGACTTCGGGATCGTCCCAATCTTTTGCAAGGAGTGAATCTGATGGATTCAGCTTTAGACCAAGAACCATTTAATACGCTGTAATGGTTTATCTTGTCCAAAGAGCTATTCTAATGTTGCTGCTGATGCTGTGAATAAAGATTCATGCTGTCACAGTCAAGATTTAAATTCGCATCATGGTGTATATAACTCCCTTATCGAATGTTGACCCCAAATTTGAAAGGAAGATTTGTCTAATTTTCTGGCAAACTCACACATATTTACTAATTGGTTCTTATGCTTTAGGAAGCATGAAGGACAATAATCTCCCTCACAACAACAACTACGCTAATAAGAACAAATTTATAAAAAGTACAGAGGTTTGCGCGGTGGCGAGGTCGTGTATGAGGGCGCGTCTTTTGCCAACCTCGCGGTGCCAAGGACAACTACTAACAACAGAATACTCTTGGTGAATGCATTATTCTGAAGCAAAACTTGAATCTTAGATGATTTCATAACGTGCCATCGGACGGAGTAAAAAATGCTATAAACAGATAAAGTAGGCGCCGAAGATGAAAATTTTTATTGTGGGGCTGAATTTTGTTTCACA
Organism: Nowakowskiella sp. JEL0407; assembly: GCA_027600645.1. Taxonomy (NCBI): domain Eukaryota; kingdom Fungi; phylum Chytridiomycota; class Chytridiomycetes; order Cladochytriales; family Nowakowskiellaceae; genus Nowakowskiella; species Nowakowskiella sp. JEL0407. The sequence continues at coordinate 77,058 of JADGJK010000036.1, forward strand.
AGCATAGCCTTCGTTATACACTATTTTTCGTTGAGAGCAGACAAATGATCTCCTGCAAGATTTACTGTCTATATTCGCTATTATTATTATTTCCAAGTTTTATATCCGCCTATAACTACTCCTTTATCCGAACCCAAGTAAATGGTGGAACTATCGTGACTTCCATGGGGTAATTTATTCAAGAACCTTTCCATCCATAGAGTGTAACTTATATTTGCATTGCAGTGGGTGTGGTAATATGGCTATAGGTTGGGTGCGGACAGTATTTCACGACTTTGGAACATACGATGCGGCAGCTGGCACTGGGGGTTTAGATGCTTCAATTCTTACAATGGACGAAGCGACATTACCCGATAATTCCGCGGTGTTTTTGGGTGGGAATATACCTTTCTTTCAAAAAATGTCGATAGAGCATCCTTCAGTTTCACGTAAAGCTTAAGGGGAAAGTTTATTTTTGGAAAAACCTAACTAGTACTTATTTTAATTAGCTACGGATTGGATTGTTATCGGAGCAATGGTTGCGCTTAGACAGTGTGGAGGCCCAGACTTGACGCCGCGCTTCCGACCAGGTCGAAAAGCAGTTTATACAGCAAACAAAAATGGTCTGTTACCGCAACTGACACAAACCCTGACAGAGCTGAAAGCAACGTTTACGCGAATGAATTTAACAACAGAGCAGTATATTATCCTCACGATTGGGTCTCATAGTTTGGGTGGGGCAAATATGACGGTCGGAGCTCCTGGGTTTGGAACTAGACCTGGAAAGTCGTTTGATGGAACGTCGACCACGTTTGATAATTTAATATGGCAGATTGCGAATAATAAATCCACGACGCGACCGCTGGTTTTGGATAGCGATAGGGAGATAATGAAGGAACCAATAGCGGAAGAGCTTGCTGCGACGTACGCTGCGGATCAGAGTGCGTTTTTTAATGCATATGCCGATGCGTTTATGGTGATGGTTGATATGGGACACCCTCAGCTAGGATGTCCGTTGAGCGGGGATGGGTGTACTCCAGACATGATGGTTGATTCGCCGATTGCGGATCAGCTGAAAGATTGGCCTGTGACGTGGATGAAAAAGTCGGTTACGATGACGGGAGATTCAAAGAACGTTGTTCCGCAAATTACTTCATTTATGAAATTACCGAAAGGGAATAGTGACTTACGAAACATACATGGATCATGGCGGGGGTGGATCATTGCGATAATTTTTGGAATTGTTTTGATTGTATAAAATACTTTTGAATTGATATTGAACATTTACCAGCTGATAGCAATACAGTATAATTATCGTTTTGGAGAAATAAAAATTTTGATCGATAATGTGATAACACAGCCCCGTACGACAGAAGGAAAAAATACAGCAGCGGCAAAACACAAAACACAGTCGTGACTCAAGTTCATTCACTATTTTATCCTTCCGCTCCTTTTAAATATTCTCACTCCTCCGCATTCCGCTCGAGCTTCATACCTTCTACATACTCTCTCGAATACGTTCAACTATGCTATTTAAATCTGTTTCACTTCTTGTCTCCCAACTGTATATTGTCTCTGCTTACAATTATTCCTTCATCAAACATGAACTATCCGATAGTGGAAAACTGGTGACTTCTATGGGGTATTTAAAACACATATTCAAGCGAGTTTATTGCATTGAAAAACTCACATATTTTTGTTTTATTTAGTGGATGTGGAAATATGGCCATTGGATGGGTCCGAACAGTCTTCCACGATTTTGCGACATACGATTCAGTTGCTAAAACAGGAGGAATCGATGCCTCGATATTAACAGTAACTGAGGAGACATTACCCGACAATGGAGCTGTTTCCAAAGGTGGAAATATTTTGTTTTTCCGAAATCAAGCTTTAGAACATCCTTCTGTATCAGGTAAAAAATATAAGAAACTATTTGCCCTTAATTTTTAAGATACAAGAGAACCAATTTTTCTAAATTGTTGCATTTTTCTTTTTCTGTAGCATCGGATTGGATAGTTTTGGGAGGTATCGCTGGAATTCGTGCGTGTGGTGGACCAGATTTGCGAAATCAATTTAGACCAGGTCGAATAGACGCTTTTGAGCCAAACGATGTAACTTTGTTACCCGATAAAAACTGGTCGATCGAAAAGCTTAAAGCAGCATTCAAACGTATGAATTTAACGCAATCCGAATATTTCACGTTAGTTTTGGGTGCCCATTCTCTCGGTGGAGCGAATATGACCCAAGGTTCGATTGGATTTGAGACGGGACCGAGATTTGCATTCGATTCGACGCCAACAAAGTTTGATAATGGAATATTTGTGAAAGCATTGACGAAGCCGTTAGTGTTGGCATCCGATCAAAAGATTTTAAATGAAACCGGTGGAATGATCCTCGCCAAAAAATACGCTACCAGCCAAGCGCAGTTTTTCACAGATTTCGGAAAGATTTTTATGAAGATGGTTGATATGGGACACACGCTGGGATGTCGGTTAGATGGTGTTGGATGCACTGCGGCGCAGATGGTGGACAGTTCGATTCCTAATCCAATAACAAAACGGCCGAGTTCGTGGGGCACAGGTTTAAACACGACGCAATTCGATGTTGCCCTTGTTGATAATGGAGCTGCAAACGTAGGCACAGCGACTGATCTACCGAACCCAATAGACAATACCAAGAGCGGATCACGACATTCAAACGAAATAACGTTTTATTCTTTTGTTTTCATAGTTTTATTTGCAATTATTTTATAGAAATATTTAGAAAACTTAGTTTTTTTTCTATAATAACCAAAGAAAAGTTCCAATAGTAAGAATTGTATGAGATTTTAAATTGTCCAATTGCGTTGTGACAAGAGCAAGTTTTTGACAGCGAGAATCTCTTGAGCATGGGACAAGAATACAATTACGATGACTCCGGGACAATGTTCTCGCTCTTTCTGCTCTCTGTGTCGCTCCTCGTCCTCGTGCCCTCTACGTACATGTGGTTATCTTCTATAATCTCTCCAAGTATGTTTTGCGAATTATTATTCGTCCGCTCATTTCGCTATATTTTGTTTCTTTCAGAAAAATCAGATGCTATCTCTCAAGATTGTTCATGCGAAGCTTGCCAGAAACATAAAATCAAACTAAATGCAAAGAAATTGAAAAAGAAGGCTCAAATTCCATACAAGTACGATTGTTTACGAGATACAGCTTTCACTTTAACCTCTATTGTACAAGCAAATATACTAATAGCTTTATTTTTTTATATTTTTATTAGAGAAATCGCACTTGCACTTGGTTGGATTTTCGTAGCATTGTTAACTTACAAAGTCGCCACCGCACAATACGAAGAACCCGCGTGGGATCCATGGGAAATTTTAGGCGTTAGTGAGGGAGTTACCGACTCGCAAATTCGAAAAGCTTTCCGAACGTTGTCGTTGAAATATCACCCTGATAAAGTTGATACTAAAGCATCCGATGCTGAAAAAGAAATTTTGAGTGAAAAATATATCCAGATTGGAAAAGCTTATAAAGTGTATGTAGATTTTTATGGTTGTTGATTGAGATTATTAGGAATGTGATGTTGATGATTTTTCTTTTTTTCAGATTGACGGATGAAGAAGCAAGACAGCGTTGGGAAGAATTCGGACATCCAGATGGAAAGCAATGTAAAAGAAGAATCGTTTTTAGAACTTTATGGTTTCGCTGATCCTTGAATTTCCATTTTTTAGCGCTTACTTTGGGAATTGCTCTTCCCACGTGGCTCGTTAATTCAAGCAACAGTTCGCTTGTACTTTTAGTTTACGCTTTGATATTTGGTGTAGGATTACCTGTTGTAGTGGTTAGTTAATCAGAGATTCACAATTTTTGGTAAACTTTCGAAACTTACTGTCTCAAATTTTAGGCGCGTTGGTGGTATAGCTCAAAGAACTTGACCAAAGACGGGATTTTACATCCAACCATGGGCAGATTCTATCAGGAACTGAAAGACAATATCACAACTCGAGGTAATTTTTGCAACAGCCTTGAAATTGGTGTACGGTATTTTAATAGCATCATGCAGGTCTTTTGGATCTTTTAACTATCGCTGAAGAGTTCAAAGAGGTTAAAGTTGACTTGAAGTCACCAGAAGTAGTCAAGGTGGGAGTTTGTTGGAATCCATTACATGTAATCTAATAAATGTGTTTTAGCTGACTAATGCCGTAGAAGAGAAACTTAATAAGACATCCGGTGAACACTTTGGTAGAACAAATAAAGTAAGTTTTAATTTTTACGTTTCAAAGGAAGTTATAAACCCCCTTTTTTTCAATTAATAGTACGGCAATATTCCATGGAGCAACAAGGTACTCTTACTAATTTATGCTCATCTACTACGGGTCCCAATCGAAATCCCCGAGCTTCTTCAAGGTATTTTTTATTTGATGTACAATTTCTTTCAAATATGATGTAAACAATCTCTTTAAAGAACAAGAATTCGTTCTCTCCAAATGCATCCACTTGACCGGCGGCATGGCGCAAATTGCAAGCGCCAGATTCTGGTTAGGTGTCACCCAGCAGATCATCGAACTGAATCAATTTTTGGTGCAAGGAGTATACATCAATCAACCCGCCAACGCGCAGTTGCCGCACGTAACGCCAGAAATCCTCGAACATTTTAAAAAGGGAAAACGATCGATTAAAACCTTATCAGATTTTGTTGAGATGAATGACTCTGATCGAGATTTATTATTGCAAAAGTTGGAACCAAAGCAGAGAGAGGAAGCGCTTGTCGTTGCTAAGCAATACCCAGTTCTTCAGATTAAAAGCTACAAATTTTACGGTATGAGGGGGTTTTTTTTTCTAAAATTGAATTTGGTAGTTCCCGTTTTAAGTTTTTGTAAAACAGTTCCGAACGACCCAGCAATTACACCCTCATCACTTGTTACACTTCGAGTAAAATTAGGATTACGGCACGTTACAGAAAAACCAGTAAAAGAAGATCCGAAACAAGATGAGAACGAAAACGAAGACGAAGAAGAGAAATTGGAGTGGTGGAATCCTAAACCAAAAGCTAACGTATTGGCTCATGCGCCGTATTTCCCTGAGACGAAAACACCGGTGTGGTGGGTATTGTTGGGTGATAAGAGAAGTAATCGATTGATTCATTTGGGAAATGTGAAAGATCTGGAAACTGAGAAGATGGTATACTTGTGTTTTTTACTTAAGTGTTCAATTGAGTAATATTTTCTTCTTCTTTCAGGTCAAGTTACAGTTCCAAGCACCACCGAAACCAGGAACGGTCGAACTGCAGCTGTTCATTAAATCCGATTCGTATATTGGTATTGATCAAATGGAGAATGTGAAGGTAAGTGAATTAGAAATCGAAATGTTATGGAAAAATTTGTAACCTGCCAACAATTATAGTTCGAAGTTCGTCCTCCGGATGTATTGCCGCCAGTTCCCGACGAAGATGATATTTCTGAACCAGAAGAAGACTCAATTGCCGGTCAAATGAATGCGATGCGTAATCCACAGAAACCAAAGGGAGCAGCCGGAAACGAGGCCGATTTAGAAGATACAGATTCTGAAGATGAAGATTGATATCTTTTTTGTTTGATATGAATTTTGGACTTTTATAATGGTTTATTTTTTTTTTACAGTTTTTTATTGAAAAAGAATGGTGTTTGGGAAGGAATATAATTGCCTTAATTTTATCCTCATGTTTTTTTTATGTATACTATATTTAAAAGATAGTCTCATAGAATTTTAAAGAAGTGAATATATTAAAAAATCATGTTTCCCCAATGTAATCCGGAACGTACTCTGACCTCCATTCACTCTTCCGTGAGATTAAATCATTTGGATCTTCCTCGATAATGGTGTTTTTCTTAACATCTTCCCGACCAGAAAACTTTCTCTGTGGCTCCACGTCAGAGATTTTCCGTTTTGCTATAGATAAATGAGAGCCATGCGTTACGCTTTTCGCGTGGAAGTTTGAAGGTCTTCGGAACTGTATGTAATCGAGTTGGTGGTGATCAGCGTGTTTTGGAAAAAAGAATTTGTATGTTTTGGATTCCAAAATCTAAAACAACCCACAAAACACCGATAAATAAAAATAATTATAAATACTGAAATATTCTTTATTCAAAACCACGTACATTTTTGAATCCAGGCATTTTAACCCAATCGATATACTTTTCAAATTGCAACTCGAACAAAAAACCGTGCAGCAATACAATCAAGCAGAATATATGATATACGACAGTTATTATAGAAATCGTCTGTAACTCGAATGAATAGAAATGTGTTTCGGTGGTTTCAAGTGTACGTGCGACCAAGTCGGTTTCGTAGAATGATTCAGAGATTACCCCGGCCATTAGAAGGATAGGGAACGTTGAATATCCGATTACACACATTAGGTTTGCGTGGACGAATCGGAATGGTTTGAATCGTAAAAGTAGAATACTAAAATTGATCGGTTTAGCTTCCCATTTATAAAAAATTAATCAAGAAGCTAAGTAGTTGTTTACCTGTATATAGTTAAAGTACAAGAAACCATAAACACACTCAAATACTGAAATTCATTTAAAAACGTGGGAATCATCAGTAAAAGCAGATGCAATAATAAGTGCAGTGTTTCCCAATAGTGAGCAACGCTGCGGTAATGTAAGTACATGGGTCCGTATCTTCGGAGTATCCCGGGGTCGTAGAGGATTTTCTTGTAGGATAAGTACATTGTGGTAAGTAGAAAGAGTAATGGTATACCGAGACCGTAAAAAATAATTATAAAGACTGCCTTGGGAAAGGTGGCTTGGAATTCAGGTGTATCGCAGTCTATTTCAGGTCGATTTAAGAGAAACCTCCTATTTTCTAACAAATAAATTTTAAACGTTTGAAACTTGAAAATTACGAAAACAAATAGCAAATTATCGCACCATTCGATTGACAAACAAATAGCGTCAAACCCGTTTTTGTTATCGGAATGTGCACAAATATGCACAGCATAATAACCCCTCTAATAATCGAATCCTTAAACCTCACAGTCAACGGCCACCATTCCAAGCGATGTCTCCAAAAATACCATCCCGTGATTACCGACCAATAAATAACCACAAAAGCAACAGTCCAAACCGGCATCAACATCATCATATCGAATTTCGAAAAGAAATTTACACCAAATGCGCATTCTAGCCCCACTTGCTCTAAATTCAAATCAAACGCACTGAAAAATGACAGCGATTTGTTTAATATCGGAGACCATTTTGTGTGGTAGTGTAAGAATAATCCCGAAAATTGGAGAAAGTTAAACACCGTATATGTGCTAGCGAATTTTGAGGATTGTGATGCAAAATAGAATACGAGTGAGAATGCTAGGAAGAGAAGGAGCACGAGTCCGAAGGCGATGAGTTTTTGGTATTTTGGTGAACATGGCTTACAAGGATCGTTCGTGTCGCCGGTAAAGAACCATCCTGTATCGCATTGCGAACATTCTTGTCCCGTGAATCCTTCTTTGCAAATTGGCGTCCACGAAAAATTGGAAAAGTACGTGGTTATGTTTGTTGCATTCATTTTGTAATCTGAATGTGTATTCGTTTGTAGGTTTATCAGTGATTCGCCGACACATACGCCGGAGAAATAGCACGGAACAAAAGATAGCGGATTTTTATTTGACCGCACAAAATCGTTTTGTGGTAGTGGGATCTGCAGCTCTCCAGTGCATCGTGACCCATTCGGACAAATTTCGCACGTGGATGCGTTCACAGCAAAAGTTCCCATCGGACAATAATTTACAAACGTAAACTCTAAGCTGTTGGTACTAGCTTGTTCTCCACTATATGAAATTGTGAGTTGACTGGTTTTTGCTGGACTGGGTGGAACGGTGCAGATTATTTCGGTAGTCGAGATTATGTAGGTTTGCAGCGCTTTCGTACCATCAAACGCGCAGTATACGGGAATCTGTTGAGGAATGTTTTGACCTTTTATCGATACGTTGTACCCACCGTTTTGGTTTCCGGATGAAATGCTTGAATGAAAGAGGGTGATATTTACGCAGTTGTAGGTTAGAAACACGTTCCAATGTGGCATCGGACTGAAAGATATACAAATAAAGAAAAAAATAATAATGAGTTTTTACACGTGCATTGTTTATAGATTTTTAATCATATAAATGTTTACCACCAGAAAAAATTACCAGCAATTCGAATAGAATTTGGTGGCAAGTATTGAAAATCTTCAATGTAAAAACCTCCCAAAAGATTATTCTCGAGATTCAATTGACTCAAACCAGTCAATCTACGAAACAACGGATCTAACACTCCACTCAACGAGTTTTCTGAAAGATCCAATACTTTTAACGACGTAGCTGCTGTTAGAGAATTCGGGGGCAAGGATCCAGATAAGGAAGTATTTCGAAATTCAAAAGTTTTCAAATCCGCTGTATTATACAGTGCCTTTGGGATTGCACCAATCCGATTGTTGTTCATGTTCACCTTTGAGCAATACTTTGGAAACTTCTGCAGAGTTGCCAAGTTTGACGTATTAGAACCGGGATCGAAGCAATCCAAATTACTATTATCAAATTCCATCCTTGAGATTCTACCGCTATAGCAATCCAAACAAGACCATCCGCATACTTGTTTCAGAGTATATACATTCAAATCCCAATCTTTTCCACAACTCGTCCACTGCGAGAATTTGCAGCTGGATGCGATTTTTAAAATTATTGACGCATCGTCTCTACGACAGTCTCCTCCCTCAATTCCATTGTAACATTTGCATCTTCCGTTTAGGCATACCCCGTTGTTGGAGCAATCGTTTAAACATCTGTCCACAGATTCGACTTTTGACGGAACGTAATAAAGCGCTGAAAACCCATCATAATTTACGTCGCCGTCAGAAGTGAAAACCACCATTACACGAGATACGCCCATAAAAATATACGTATAATTCCCGCCATCATCAAAATTGAAATATACAGCGACTTCCGTAACTCCCGTCAAAGTTAAAAGCGGAGAATCACCCGTCGGAATAGATCCATTGTATATATTTACCGCATCATACCCTTCTTCCAATTCAAATGATAAAAAATCAATAATAAACGGAACCGTTGTATTTTCTGAAGGAATTGGTGGCTGAAAGATCCATGTACAATCAGCGTTACCTTGATATGAAGTATTCGCGATTTGGGATGGCGGTACATTTTCGACTATTTGTGAATCGAAGCGTGTGAATGGTTGTGTGATTATGATCGGGTTTGAACTGGGGGAATATGAAGTGCATTGGACGGTACTTGCAAGCACGAGGTTTTTGAGACTATCTACAATTAATATAATGGAAACCTTTAGAATAAAGATTGCTAATTGCATATTTGGAATATCATTTAAGGGTTTTGATTAAGTAAGGATTTATTTGCTTCCGGATACGATAAATTCTGGTGATTGGGTGATTGGGTGATATGGATGTAATATTTTCTAATGAAATACTCCAAAAGTTAACATTATACATCATGCTTTGATTCAACGAGTATGATTCTTTTTAACCGTCAACATTGAAAATTCAAATTCATTGACTTCAAACCCTCCAATTCAATATGCACGCTGTGATCTTTAAAAATCTCGAAACAAAGTTAAACAAACTGATTATCATCTATGAACCGAGCGCATCGATAAAATTTTAACGGTTTTTCATTCCGACGGATTTGTGTAACAGCAATAAAAAAGACAAAACAAGTTTCGAACGGCTATTTTGCCGCTACGGTCACAGCAACACAAAACGGTAATCTAATCTCCCCGCACTTGCCCATAGCGCATTCCACAAACGCGTCGCGTCCGTCACGCCACGTCACTCTCTTCCCCGCGGATTCGTAGAGTGTCGTTATTCATTGGTTTAAGGGGCCACCCCTTGAATTAATTCCCACTTTTTGGAATTTCGTTTCGAGGGTTCACATACAAATCTATTTCTTTTATTGCTTTTTCTTTTTTAGTTTTTGGTTGCTCGCATTATAGATTTAAATTACAGTATGTTTATTATTTTGTGGTGAAAACTTGTACTGACATTTATTTTCAAAAGTTGCATATTTTTTTATTATCTGAAAGAATTTAAAACCTATAACAAATATGACATTATTCACTTCATTACTCTCACCATCCCCACTCTCGGCAATCCCCCATTCTCCACCGACGAATTCGTTCGAGAAGGGTATGGGGGCACTTGTATCAAATCTGATCGGAAATGTGGGATATGATCTATTCGAGGGTGACGAGTTTCTTAATTTTAAAACACCAGAACATACCTACGAGTCGCCGTTTGATTCTGCGTTGTTTGGTACGTATTCGCCGTCGAAAATAGAGTCATATCATGACGAAAGCACCGCTGCGCCGCCAAATGTTGTTGATGATTCGAATGATGTAGAGAATGTGGAGGTTACGAGTAATTTTGCATTGACGGAAGAGGTGAATAGCGGATTAGAAACTGCTGCAGTGAACGAATCGAAGAAGAGAAAGGCCGAGGGTCACCCTGCTGCATCTGAACAAATTTCTGTATCTATTGACTGGAAAAAGAGTAAAATTAACCCGATGGACTCTCCGATTGACCCGATTGCACGAACTCTGACGGCTTCACCTCAGTCGACTCCATTGGATCTTGCCCAACAAAGCTTGCTTCCTCTCGACACGCAGCAAATACAATCATTATCCCCTTTTATTCGCGAGTTGACTTACTCTGCAAATAACTCTTCTTCACCTTCGATATTTAGTTTTGAGACGTCATCGTCGTTAAACTTCGATCCCTTGTTGGAATTCAATAATTCGACGTTCTCGCCAGATCCGCTGCTAATAGAGTTTCACGACCCAAGTACCGAATCGATTTTGGGAACATTCATGAACAGCATTAATACTACCGACTTTCTTGATTTTCAAAACCTTTCCTCTGATTTACAGCCTTTAGAATTTAACGACAACATGCTAATGCTCAACTATGATTTCCCCGAACAGATTCAACCGATTGATAGCATTGGGCTGGATAATCTATTGTTGAGTTTGAATAATTCATCGGTGCTGAACGAACAGATTTTCCATCAGCAGCAATATTTGCAACAACAACAACAGCAGCAACAGCACACATTCCATTTGCCGCAACCGCAATTCTTACAACCATTACCAAAAATGGGTACCGGAAATTTACTGAAACCACCGATTTTGAAATCGCACTCTGTCACCACTTCCGGTCCAATTGTCGGAACATACGCACATGCGACGAATAACGACGGAAATTTGGCGAGGCAGAGTCAAGGTTTTGCAGATCAGTCCCAGAATTTCTCCAACCAAACCTTACAACCCGCACCGACGATGAAACCCAGTATACCAACTCAACCAATGATTATTCAACAAACTCCTCCTCCAGGCGGATTAATTCGACCACCAATATTGGCATCACAAAATGGAATCGTTCGAGCTCCGAATCAGATGAATGTAACGTACGCTATGCAACATACGATCCCTTCCCATCCAAACACTCCCCCACAACATGTACATCTCTCACCACAGCATTCCAACACGCAATCGATCACCGTTGTCTCATCACCGCCAGGAATGCCGTCACCACAAAATCAGAGAGTAGTAAACGTGAATGTGAATCCAAACATGAACCAACTTTCCCCCCCGCTTTCAATGCAAGTTTCTCCGCAACAACCGCAATTGGTGCAAATGGTTCAGCAACCGCCTTCTCAGCAACAGCAACAACCGATTTTCCAGTGTACGTTTGCGGGATGCGGGAAATCGTTTGCGCATTTCACAATGTTGCAGACGCATCAGCAGACCCATGGAAAAGCTAAACCGTTTTCGTGTGAGATTTGTCCGCAGACTTTTAGTAGAAGTCACGGTAAATAGATTTTTTGATTATGATTGTGGAGTGTTTTTGAATGAGTGTTTTTTTGTGTAGATTTGAAGAGACATTATTATATTCATACACAAGAAAAACCGTTTACTTGTCCGAAATGTGGGAAAGGGTTTTCGAGGAGAGATGCATTGAAGCGACATGAAAAGTCTGTTTTGGAAGGGAAGAAGGTTGTTTGTGGGAAATCTGAAGACGACTCGCAGACGTGATTTGCCATTGGTGTGAGTTTTAAGAAATAGTTTGGTTGAAACTTCTTTTTGAAAAATCTTTGAAACATATACACATAATTAATAAGAAAAATAGCTATATTTTATATTGGATTTTGCGGGATTATACCGCTTCGCATTTCTAAGTGGTATAAAGACGTCGATACCGTATTATCTGATTGATTAATTTGTGAAAATCCTTGAAAGTCGAATTATTTGAAACTATTTTTTTTTTTCTAAATTTATTAAACTTAAAAATACATAAAGAAGTTCTTGAGTTAAATCGATGAGACATAAAAAGAAAAAGAAAAAGATTAGTAAAAATCAAACTTAGAGTAATAAAAAAAAATTAACGAGGGGGGAGATGACCTGGATCCAAGAAGCGATCGAAAACTAGTCCAAAGCCGAAGAGAACAAATCCGCTAATAAGTAAATAAATAATAAAGCGTAGGCTATCCATAGTCACGATTCATAAAGTTAAACGGTAGGTAACATAAATCAAATGCGAAATCGAAAGGGGGAGTTCCAGAGCCGAGCCAGCGCCTACCAGGACAACGACGTATTCTCCTGGCGTGGAAAAATTGTGACTATGCACTCGCTACTCTTGATGCGCGCTTCAAGAGTGCCTACGGGACTCGGACGTACCCGAATGCTTGGAGTCGCAGACACTGAATCCCTAGTGCAACCAGCATTGGATTCACCCAAACGTTTCAGATATCGCCCGAGGAAGTGGGGATTTGGGGATGTGAGAGATCTATTAGAATAATAAAAAATAAGTCAGAATAGTGTTTACAAATAACCAAAGACGTCCATACCAAAACAAAATTCAGTGAAAACATATATTCATC
>JADGJK010000360.1:0-18678 GCA_027600645.1 Nowakowskiella sp. JEL0407
CATTTATATATATGATCATTTTTCTACTAGTTTGGTTCAGTCAAATTTTATTTAAAATATATACCACTGTCCTTGATCCATCAAATTTGAACTTTGTAGACGTAGACTTGAGAATAAAGAATGTTAATTTAAATGCAATATACTCGCCAAAAACGTAATCATAAAGGAATCTTCCAGCATCCATATAAGAGGGGATTCAATGGGCATGAACTTTACAAAAATGTTTAATTGAACCCACACTTCAATTATTAGCATACATTTCTTTACACAAGGATTAAAATACTGTCTAGTAGAATTAGTGTGCAAGTAAACGTGTTGATGTCGTTCAAATCAGAATCAGTATTAATTTAAAAAGACTTATTGCGAAAGTACATCTTCAAATAAACTCAAATTAAATTATTTGAATTCAAAGACTTTGATTATATAAGTCCAAAATGTTCTGAAACACAAGGGAGAAAGAAGCTCATTTCAGTTCGGATTTTTAATCAAAAAGGCCAACCCTAATGAAAGAATGATGACAGTCAAAGAAATATAATCTTATATTGAACGATTCATGAAATTTATATGCATTACACCAAAAATTAATAAAATCCAATTCAAATCATAACAAAATAAAAATCATACAAAAATCATCATGCAACGACCATAGCAACATTAATATCCACAAATTCACCAACCGAAACATCTCTCAACGCCATCTCACTCCCAACCAGCCCAGCTTTCCTCAAAATCCCTACACAATCCCATACTACCTTCTCACTAACCTGCCGCGCATTCTGGGGATACCTCACGGTCTTAAACCAAGAATCGACATCATTGACATTGTATCCAAACTTTTTATGTATAAAATCTATCGATGCGGATCTGTTCTGCTCAGCGGCGAAACTTGATGTTGCTTTTGTGATTTTTTCGAGCAAGGGAGCAAGTCGAGAGGAGTCTGATTTTATAAAATCGGTGGATGCAGCGAGCATAAATGCAGACCAAGGTGGAGTGACTGAAGTGAAATGGTATAACTCTCCCGAATCGTAATACGGCTGCAAACCAATACATCAATTAAAAATCAGCTCAATGTTCAGAAATTCTACATCTCCAAATTACCTTTGTAGTAAACCGCTCCCACAAAAACGCATCCGTTTCTTTAGAAACAATCCCATTCCGTAATCCATGAATATCCTTCTGAACCACAAACTCAAACGGCAAAACGGACGCATCACCACCACTCCCCTTTAAAACACTCCCACTATCACTCTTCGTTTTCTTATTACTATCCAACCAGCCCATCCGATCCGCCATAACAAACGGAATCAAATGACTACCACTACCAAACCTCGACACACCAATTTTCGAATCCTTTAAAATCTCCCACCGCGATTCCAATTCTTCTTGCGACGCATCCGACGCAGCCGTGAATGTGTGGTGTGGTTTTTTATCAGGGTGGGTTGCGACGCTCCATGTGAGTGGGGAAGAAACATAAGTTCCGATCAATTTAAATCGGGATTCGTTGTTTGAGAGTGACGCTAAGAGTCCTTCTGTGAGTGCGACTATTATGTCTAGTTTTCCGGTAGTTAGTAATTGAATCATCTAAACAGTACAAAGGTTTAATTGAAATTTTGAATTATGTAATCGTGGAAATTTTACCTCGCCGGTTCCACCGGGACAGATGACTAGTTCAATGTCGTCGTAGGAGGAGGATAGTTGGTATAGCGGGGAAGAGAAATGTTCGGGGACGCATCCGATACGGACTTTTTTGTTGAGTGCGATTCCCATTACTGCACAAAAAAAAAAAAAAAAAAAAAAAAATTTAACAAACCCCAATCATTGCTCTCTCAGCTTCTCTTTCAACTCAAGAAATTCGAAAGAAGGTAGCATAACAACACCAACATTACTCATTTCCTCGATGCTCGTTTGGCATGTGTCAGGTGCAACTCCGTGAACCAGATCCGAAATCACAAAAACATTTTTGAACACCTTTTCGCCGGTAAAATCCTCCTTGATTTCCTGAACCTTGTCCCACAACTTCGACGATTGATCTTTGCTCAAATCAACAACGCTATCCTTTCGTGCTAATCGCAGTCCTTCCTGGACGACCTCCAGTCGTTTTTGCAAATTAGTTATTCTGTTATTAGTAACTTTCGCACCATCCGCTGCCGTACTTTTGACACAGTAATCTGTGGCCACCCCGCAAACCAGAATATTTTGAATACCTCGTTTGTTTAACTCGAGCGCAAGCGAGACATTTGTGTCCAGTAAGTCACCGAACCCGGAGTAACCGTTACCACGATGCGAAACGCCTTTCAAAACCTCCAGGTCAATGATGCTGGTGAATTCTTCATTGGCGTAATCCGAACCTCTTGAGTTCTGGACACAGTGAATAGGCCAAATGCCACCGACGATTTTAAAAGACGAGTGGTCAATTGGGTGCCAATCACGAGTCGAAACAATTAAACATCCCCGAGATTTCAATATCTTTGCGAAATCGATCACTTGAGTGGTGTAGTTTCGAATGTGGAGGGATTGTAAGTGCGCTGGGTCTTTGCTGAAGGAAGCTGAATTTGAAACGTTTATGGGAAGCGACCCACCAGGCATAAAGTCATATTGTACGTCGACGATAATTAGTGCTGTTTTATGGTAATCTAGTTTCATAGTTTCTGATTTTCGGTTTCGGAAGTTCTTTTTTTATATGTTACCTCTGTGGCGGTGTGTAACAGATACCACGGTCAAAAAAGGTTAACAGCATGTTCCAAGAATGGAAATTGCTAGTTCAGGTTGCCAAACTGTTGTTCTGATTGATTATTTTCAAGCTTTAAAAATGCTGCAAAATCGAGTCAAAGTATATTCTGATGCTGAGTTGGTGTGACAGATGTGTGACAGATGTGTGACCAACTCCATCTCAAGCGGAATTGGGGTACTCCTTCAAGCTCTAATTTTTCAGATTGATTTTAATTTCCCATAGGATTGAAGAATGCATTCATTGAACCATCGGATATTGATATCGTAAACACAATTATAGCGTTGTGCGCTCGAGCCATGCAGCGAAAGGAAAGTTTCAGGAACTGCGTAAGGGTTTTCAGTTAAAGGCAAATGGCCACCGAAGTCTCCGTAAGGTTTTTTTTAACTGGCCATAAGATAAGAGAGCTAATAGTTCTTTAGCCGTTGTCATTAATACCGATTCAGACTGTCTCTCGTTCAGCTAGACCTCTGTCGACTTCAACACCTTCCCAACTCTCTCCAACAACAAGTTCTGTTATCGTTTTCCCCACCCCGACTCAGGCACCAAACTCATCTGAGCAGCAAACTTACATCATAATAGTTTCTGTGATTGCCGGGGTACTCTTTTTTGTTGCAGTTGCGCTGCTTTTCATCTTTCGACACGTTACGAAGAAAAGGAGACACTCCGCCTCAACGAAACAGAAAAACCATTCTGTGGATCGGATTGAGACTATCGAAACCGAGATTTCTCAACCTCGTACACCAGTTTTAAAAGGTCGAACGTCTAGAATATGGAAAGAAATTACTCACCAACGAGAAGAGGGAACATTGCACCCCAATGCCAGCAAATACAATCCGGTAAAACACTCAAAAAGCGCTTCATCTTCGTCTGAAAAACGTTCGAGACAGTCTGTGGTGTCCAATATTACGGACGACTCTCAATATGGGTATTTCGTTATTCCTCAACAAATCCGCCCAGTGGAATACGGGGTAAATATCTCCCGCTACTCTGCACCTGTGATTTATGTTGGCCAAGCCCCATTAATTGCCGACAACAGACCGCGCTCTGTAATTTTGGACGGAAGGCGTAATCGAAGTTTGGTTGATATTACAAAGGCTTTGGACGGGCGAGTTCCTCCTCCTTTGAAACGAAATTCTGCTGCGTTCTTACATCCTGTCGGAGACATGGAACTTCAGACGGAGTCAGGATCTTCCAGCACGCACTACGTTGAATCCGATGAGCCGGGTGATCTGGAGTCTTTGACACAAGCATGAAGAGTTTTCATTTGTAGAGCACCCTTTCTTGGCTTACGTTTCTGTATTTATTGATATCTTGGCACTAATCACAGCTCAATAATATCTCATGATAGTATTTATAATATTCAATTCATTGAAAGATCCATCTTTTTGCATCAACGATTTTGAGAATATGCAATTACACTTTTTTTATCAAGAACGCTATCAGGATTATTAAATTTTTCGGGGTACACTGTTGCCGCCGTTCGTTTGTCGTCTTTCATCACACCCCGCAACGAATTCATGTAACTCATCGTCGCAAACGTGCTGCAATCCAAAAATTAAAAATTCAATTTGAAAACATTTAATTTCAAGTACTTCTATATAAATAAAGGCGTGAGTGTTATTGGTAGAATATAACTTTCATACGTACAATCGGAGCAAGCATCATTCCACAAAATGATATTGTATCTGTTAAATTTTTTTGTTCCTTATCAATTAAAAACGTCGAAAGGTTGGTACCCGATAAAATATTCATAATGATGATTTGCACAAGACAACTTGACGCAATTTTCGAAAATCGACGCAGTAAATTTTTCTGGTAGCTAATCGTGTGTGTTGTTGATTGAATATCGATATCGTTTAACGTGAGTAAAAGTGTTTTTTTGAGAATCCACAACTGATACAGAAAGTAGAGCGAAAGAACAGGTTCTGCGAATCCGATATAAGACAAGAGCAGAATAGAAAATATTGAAACCCCAGTTGGAGTAGATAAATTTATAATATAATACACCGAACCAAAATACAGAACTAAGAGAGTTGCCAATGAAGAAAATTCAAACCTTTTTTCATGGATTTGCAAATAAGTTACGATATACTGAAAAAAAAAAGCAGCAGAATACCATTTAGGATAGTTACATAGTGCCTATATGTATTACATAAACTCGCAACTAAAAAATATAAACAATATGTCTCTTACTTTTATCACTCGATATCGAACCTGTGGTTTCAAGGTTAGTGGGCGTTATATGAAAAGAGCAAGTCTTTTACCAAGTACAAAATGTAATAGCAAGTTACTAAACTCAACCCCATTCCTTGATAAAGTTGAAAAAGAATCTTTACTTTATCCGTCCAATCCTTATCATTTGAACAAATTGTAATTTCACTTTGCAGTCGTGATAAAAAGTGGTATTCGTATCTGCAATCAAATCATTACACTTTCAAAATATCCAACACGCAATGAAATTTACAAATCATGATTAGGCTTATCAAATATCGAAATTGCAATCCCAAACTGCAACCAATACAGCCCCCATAAAAGCACCATCACCACAAATAATAAAAACGAGAACCAATTGAACCACGTTTTCTTGGCATTTGAAAATGAAAGATACACATTTACAGCGTGAAATAGGATGCAAAACGAAGCGGAAAAGTAAATCGCAACTTTGGATTGATTTGATGAAAGTGTTTGAAAAGTTCTATTATGATTCATTTATTTAGTTGCACGAATCACTAATTTACACCATCTGCAAAATTGGGAATCCACGAATCATGGCAAAGTTCGGGGAAAATTTTCAAAAAAAAATGTGTGAACGTTCAGCCTCGTTTTTTTTTTTTTTTTGGGTTTTTTTTAAAGCTGGCCCAAAGAAAATTATAAAATATCATCAAACAATCTCACTTCACAAAATATTCTGTATGTAAGGAGATTTTTCCTGTTAGTCACATCAATTTGCTCGTTTTTGGCAGTTGGGGCAGTTGGCGAAGTAACTTGGTGGCTCTGTCGCGAACTGATCCCGGCTTGGTTATAAAGAAATGGGTTGTTTTTTTTCTCATCAAAAAAAAATCTAACCATGAGATTTATTTCTCTTCTTTCAATTATTGTCTGTAGTTGGATTTTGTATTCGGAAGCGCTGCCAGCTTTGTCGAACTCTGGAAATCGAGGCCCGGGTAAATAATTAAGACATAGATGGACGAAAAACAACATATTAAATTATTTTATTCTCAGTTTACAGACCGCCACGACCAAGTCCACCAAGAATCTCACCTTCAAGACCACGCGTTTCACCAATCGTCCATTCACCTTATTTACCTAATGACCCGGATTCTTACACGCCAGAATATCCTTCTTCGCCAGATCCAACTTCACCAATTCCTTCCGAGTCGCCTTCAACGGACAATGTGATTGTGTCGTCTGCGCCTCAATTTACTAGCGATTCGGAAAACACCATAGTGGGGAAGACTACGTTCACTTCTACTTTTGATGAATCGACGACATCCGAGTCAGCTTCTTCAAGGTTGAGTTCGACTGTCACTCAAGATGCAATTACGAACATTCCTTCATCAACGACGGTAATTATATCCCCTCATTCAACGACCCCAATTACTATGTCGGAAAATTCCATAGAAATTACTCCTACGGCCGTTTTTACCACCGAAATTTCAACAGATCATGCAACAACAACTCCAGAATCAAGTTCGTCGAAAAGAACTTCGGTAACTACTGTGGCTGAAAAAAGCTCCACTGAAACGGCAACTGCTTCTGGAGTTTCAGAAGCATCTGACGCATCTATTTTTGTTATCAATAGTTCCAGCACGTCGACTACCAGCACCATAATCGAATCCGTGACCACCCTGCATGGTACTGCTGTGGATGCAGAAAGCTCATTAATTTCCAGTCAGACAATCACCAGCGCAACTACTACTTTAGACGTTAGATCAACGGAGATTACTTTTACGACCACAATCAGTTCTTTGGGAACTTTGATTGCTGCCGCATCTCCTGCTGCGAGTGATACTTCCAGCACATTATCGTCAATCGAAGCAACCACTACAAGGACTTTTACCACGTCACCGATATCTCCTACGCTCATTATTCTTTCACCGAGCTCTAGTCCCTTGGTTAATGCGTCAGTTTCAACCGGCGCATCATTGGTGACTACTTCAACTACAAGTATCACTTTGCAAACCACAACATTGCCAACAACGACAAGTGCAACTTCAAGTTTAATGCCAACGGCCAAACCATCGCCCGGTTTGCTCGGAAACTGGGAGTTTTGCGCGTCGAACAGCGAGTGTGCGAACGGTTGCTGTTCAAAGGAATACTCTGACGACGGAAAATATAAATGCACCCCTAACGGATACAACTGCAATGCGGTTTCTCCGAAACTCAAAGATTGGGAATTCTGCACAACGAATAGTCAATGCGCCAACGGATGCTGTTCGAATCAATACTCGAATGACGGAAAGTTTAAATGTACTCCAAACGGAACGATTTGCGGGGCGAGTCAAACTATTGCGATATCGCCAAAGCCAAGTGTATCGTTGCTTGGTGATTGGGACTTTTGTACTTCTAGTAACCAGTGTGCAAATCGATGCTGTTCGAAACAATACTCCAACGATGGAAAGTTAAAGTGTACTCCCAAAGGAACCATTTGCGTTGCCACCACTGTCAGCCAGCCCGTTGCCGTTTCTCCAAAATCAGTGATCCAGCTTGGCGATTGGGTAATGTGTACTGTTAGTAGTCAATGCGCGAATAAATGTTGTTCGAAGCAATATTCGAACGATGGAAAATACAAATGTACCCCACATGGAAGCATTTGTTTGCGCGGATAGAGATTTTTGTTATAGACATGAGTTTGATAATTGGTTTTTTTCTATATTTCTCTCTTTTCTGTTTTGGTTATGATTGATTTCTATTGCAATTGACGTACGCTTGGGAAAGAAACTATGATTTCTTTTTTACTATTTGTAAGGATTTCAATTGCTGTACTTTTGCTCTATAGATTTGAAAATTTACTTGAAGAATCGATGAAAAATCTCAAATATAATTGCTTACCTTTTTGAGATTACTTGAACCCTTCGAAAAAAAAATCGTTGGCGTGTCATCATTGTTGCACAAATTATTTTGTGAAATGATTTCCACAAAAGTTTTATCCAGGTTCTTGTTTGCTGCATTTCTCTGCTCATGCGCGCAAGCTACAGAGCTCCAAGAAGTAAAAAACTTCGGATTTAACCCCGGTAACCTCACTATGCATATCTGGGTTCCTGCGACCGTGAAACCCACCCCATCGTTGCTGGTTGCGTTGCACTATTGCGGAGGAACCGGACCATCTTTCCATCAACAAATGGAATTTTCTACATTGGCGGACAAATACGGATTTATCGTCATATACCCAACTGCATCAAAGAAAGGAAACTGCTTCGATGCTTGGACACCCGATTCAAAGATCAGAAGCGGAAAAACCGATCACACTTCGATTATCTCAATGGTGAAGTATGTAAAATCCAGATACATCATCGACTCGGTTTACGTTGCTGGATCTTCCGCTGGCGCCATCCAAACCAACGTTTTATTGCTGTTGTACCCGGAAATGTTTAAAGCTGGTGCGGCGTTCATGGGAGTTCCTTTAGGATGTTTCGCGACCGAGTCCGACTTTCAACCTGGTGGAGCGTATAGCTATTGCACATCCGGTGACCAAAACAAAACTCCGAAAGAATGGGGAGCGATCGCCAGAAATGGATATCCAGGTTACGTTGGATCCTACCCCAAAGTTCAATTGTGGCATGGAGATGCTGATCCGCTAGTTAATTACCGCAACCTTCAGGAAGAAATTGATCAATGGACCGATATCTTCAAGATCAGCCTTACACCTTCGAGTTCTGACGTTGTTCGCACAAACTGGACCAGAAAAAGCTTCTCTAAATACGGTTCTGTTGTAATTGAAGCTATAACTGCTATTGGCGACGGCCACTATTTACCATATCAAGGAATGGCTCTGGTCGCCATCAACTTTTTCGGTTTGGATGGATGCAAATCCAAATATCAACCAGTGAGTACATTTATTTTAATGTGCGTATAATTTACTTATTTCTAAATTTATCATAGTGTGGAGGTTTACATTATTCCGGAAGTACATGCTGTATTTCGGGATCGACTTGCACACCTCTTGGTGACTACATAAGTCTTTGCCTCTAATTTGACCCGCATTTTTGTGTGGATTCACTCTGTTTTCTACTATGAACGAACTATGATACTTATGATACGTTTAATTTGACAATACCCGTCGTTTTTCTTGAAAGCTGGTAATTTTTTATGACATAAAATAAAAAATGATTGGTATTTTCTTTCGGTATCTGTGTTGTTCATGTATCTTTTTGCTCGGATGTTAATTTGTTTATTGTTCACTCTCACATTAATTATGATTACAGAATAAACAATCACACCTAAAATCTCGTCTTAGTTCCCGACGGTTTAGCAAATCCTCCTCGTCCTCCTCGTCCCCCACCTCTTCCACGTCCACCTCGTTGCCCACGACCACCACGGTCGCCGAAACCTCCGCGTCCTCCTCGACTTCCAAAACCTCCTCGAAAACCTCCCCTACCTCCTCGCGAAGAAGAATTATCCCCTTCTGATGATCGAGCTGAAGCGTAATCCAATCGGATACTGCGTCCTTTAATATTTTGACCATTCAAACCTTCAACCGCGGCCTGTGCTTCCTGCACAGTGTCAAACTCGATGTATCCAAACCCTTTCAAAGCGCCCGAAACTCTGTCCTTTGGTAACCGACAACTCTTGATATTCCCATATTCTCCGAAAATTTCACCCAAGTCGTCTTCTGTTGCGGTGTAGGATAAATTTCCGGCGAAAAGTGTAGAGGTTGGCGCAGATTTAGGCGCTTCAACACGACCATTTGCACCGTCATCTCTTCTTTTGGCCTCAGCTAGTTTGACGTCTAAAGCTCTGCTGTTCAGTTCACTTCCCGTCATTTCACAAGCTTTCATAGTAGCAGAAGTTTCTTCGAATTCAACATATCCAAACCCTTTCGACTTTCCACGGTCTGTGATAATTCGCGCAGACAACACAACGCCGCAATCTGCAAAGAAATCGCTTAATTCTTTTTCTGTTGCTGTCCACGGAAGATTTCCTACGAATACCGTCGTATTGTCTTCGTTTACAGCAGTGGTTCCATCGTTTAGCTTCGATTTTTTGTTTGATTTAACCTCAGAATGTGCGGCACGCTTTTTGGTGAATATCTCTGATACTTCGTCTGAATCGTCTGAACCATCGGTTTCGGCTTCTTCATCTGATTTAATGGATTCATCCGACGCATCGGATTCTTCATCATCCGAATTGGAAGGATCGTTGATTTCGTCATCCAAATTTGAATCTTCTGGCTCATCGATCTCGCTGGTTTGTTGCATTATCTCCCCATCTTTGTACTCGACTCCAACACTTCCGTCGGAGTTGGCATCGGAATCGTCTGTCGGCATTGGCTTTTGTATTAAATTCTTTTTTGATTTAGAGTTGTTTGACTATTCAAAAAAAAATCGTTTTCTTGAGATTAAATTTATTCTCCAACACAATAAAGATGGAATGCAAATACCTTGGCACTTTCTAGTGCAACATTTGATTTTGAAGTCTTTTTAACCATTTTCGCTATGAGTTTCTCGTTCGATTTTACTTCGTAGGTTGTATTTTGCGCAGGCTTTTTTTTTTTTTTTTTTTTGGCTCCGCCACAACCTGACAATGTTTCACGGTGCAACATTCCTTGGGAGCGTGTTTTGAAGAAGACGTAAATGTAAATATTCAATGACTGTACATATTTGAATAATTTCTAATTGAGTAAAATTTATTCAGCTCGACTTTGGTACACGAACATCAGATTCTGAGCTCGTAAAAGTCCACCTTGCTAAACACCCGGTCTTAATGAATGGAATCTGAAGTTAATGTTATTCAGACTTTCGAAGGATCATTGATAAAACAAATCGTTGCTCAATCGATAAACAGTTTCGTCCTGAACAATCTCGGAAAAAGAATGAGAGTAGTATAGAGTGGCTAAAAGTAATAATGCGAGAAGATTGCATAGAAGACAAAAGAAAGAATTGCTGCGAGCGCGGAGACTAATGTCTGAGACCAAAGAGCGCAATTATTCATGAGAGAAGCCCAAGCCCACACCACATTCGTGATACAAAGTCCTGGGCATTTTTTTTGTAATGGAGCACTTGCGCGCATTGGAGACACTGCGACAAACAGAATCCGTCGACTGGTCGGTCTTTTATGACACTCTAATCTCGCTTTCGTCTCTAAACCCAGCTCTCCTGTTCAATCTTTCTCTGTCTGACCTGTTTTCTTTCTTTTTGAAAATTGAATCTTTTCATCCCAATATTCCGGATGCACTCGCTCTACTCCTTTCTTCAAATCTAAACGTCGTTTGCCGTCCTTCTTTGGATTTCGCCACTTCTTTACTTGTTTCCACAATGGAATTGCACGCTTCGAAGCCCGCAGAAATTGTTGAAAATCACGATGCGTTCATTCGCTTCTTATCGCTTGCAATAAATTTAGTCATCAAGTTATTATCAACTTCCTCAGTTCCCAAAAAGGTAGCACAAAAGATTCATTTTTTTTTTTTTTTAGTTAAACAAGAACCTAATCTCGTTTTACTATAAAGGTTTTCCCTAATCTGCTGCAAAAAATATTATCTTCTCTCATTCGAATTCGCTACTCTTTACATATTTCTCCTCTCGAAGACACAAACTCCAACGACACCCTGTGCTCTTCAATAGACAAACTAATAACAATAGCATTCTTCCATTCGGATCATATTAATGAATACGCTATGGCGATAACACAACTATCTTCCTTAAAACTACCTATTTCCGATTATACCCAAAAATCCTACTCCGTGATCTCCTACCCGAAGCAATTCTTTGAAATGATGTTAAAATACGCAAACGATCCAACACTAAAAGTTGCATCACTAAACGTCTTTCCAATATTCTACTCGCTATTTCTAAAATCACGCGCTTCAAATTTTCCTTCATCTCCTGCTCTCATATCTTCGATGTGGTCGGTTGACTTTGCTTTCTTTTCGTTGGTCTTGAAGTGGCTGATACTTCCAAAAATCGAGACGGTCAACAATGGGGTAGATGAGGAACAATTGAAATGTTTATCAGGGTTTTTGGAAGTGATCAGGTTGAAAAGGGTGTATGAAATTTCGAACGAACCGGTATCGAGGCAGAGTAAAGTGGCTTTGATAGATCTATGCGATGTTCTTTTTGATTTAATTGAACGGGATGGCAAGTTTAAGGGTTAACTTTATTTTTTTTACAATTTTATTGAAAAGAAATTATTTAGTCATTGTGGGGGCGACGAAACATTTCCTGAATTGCATAAGTTCGATTTTGCTTTTAGATCCATCTATTATCAAACCTCGATTAAGGCAAATCTTAATCGCTATTATCGTAATAATTATTTTATCAAATTAATCAAATTTTTATTTTGTTAATCGTTATTTATTTCAGAAATCCGATACTTCAGACGCACGAATGCAGTTATACGTTCAGCTTGTTTCCATAACTGTTCGTGCGCATTGGTTGACTGATTTATTTGCGGAAATTATCAATATTGTCTCGGAAAACAACAAATCTGTCTCGTTTTTCAGCATGAACGAGATATCTGTCCAGTATATATATATTTTTATTTATTTAATCTTTTAATCTATTTTATGCCTTTAGAAATGCGAAAGCGGTGAAGCACGCACTTCCAGCACAGTCGTTATCCCTCCTTTCGACGCTCACCAATTATATTTCACCAAGTGCTGAACCTCTCAAACGAACAAAACACGGAAGCACTATTCCTTTTCATGCGCAACCACCGAAGTCGTTTATTATGGATTTATTGATTCTTACAATTTCCAATATCTCTACCAAAACACCAACCCAATTATTGCAATTTTCTGAGTCCACCAAAAATGTTGCAAAGGCGGTATCAGAAAATTATCTAACGAAACTCGACTCTGAAAAAGAGGTGAAGAAATCGAAAAAAAGAAAGAGTGAAGATTTCGCGGACGAAAATGAAGATATGGAGTATGTTCAACAGAAAAGTTTTGAAATTTTGGTGATGTGTTGGACGATGTTTGAAACCCTTGGCAATGATTTTGATGGTGAAAAGATATTATCCTATATCGAAGTGGCCAAAAGCATTCATGCCGAAGCGATTGTTGTAAGATATTTCATTGAACTTTTAACATTGATATTTTTATCTTTATTTATTCATTAGACGGAGCTCGCGCTGTTGTATCTGAATCATATACTGAAAAGAAATCATGCGAAGCTTTCGGATCCCTCGCGGAAGGTTATGAAAAAAATACTTAAATTACTCTCTCGGAAGGTGGAGGATGTGCTGCAGAATGTCGACGGGAAAGCGTGTCTTGTTACGGAAATGATGTGGAAATTTGTATTACGAAGGATTTTTATAGTTTGGTATTTTTATTCGGATGTTGAATCTCTAATTATTTACCGTGCATTTTTGGTAGCCAATTCGCGAAGGAAGAAGATTTAAAAAAACTTTTAAATCTGGTTATTACAGTTGCGGTGAAGGAAGAATTTGAGGGGTCAAAGAACTTGAAAGAAGTAGCAATTGGTTTGTTGTCGTCGGTGGAATTTTTTGAGATCGAGGAAGTAAAAGGTACAATTTATTTGATGTTCTATTTTGGTTATGTGTGATTAATATTTCGGATGTCCATTTAGTTCTATTTTACTCTTGCTTATTCGAATGGTTTTCCAATAACTCACAAAGCAAACTTGTTTTGTCTGTACTCGAGACCCTTTCGAAAACTCCAACAAGTGCACAAATCGATTCGGTAATCAAACTCCTATCGAAAGACGCGGACACAAAAGATCTAGCAGCGAATAAATCACCAACGCAAGAGATGAATCTTGCGACGATAATTCGAAAATGTATTCCTGTTCAAGAGTTTTTCTCTCGACATGAAATTGAAAGTATAGTCACTATTTACCTGGCGGTAGATATTGATTTGGTGGGGAGGAAAGAATACACGGATTGTTTGAAAGTGAGAATGCTACTGGGGTCTCTCTTTAAGAAGGAAAAACTTATGATGGTACCAAAAAAATTCAAGATCATTCTTGTTTTTCATTGTCGTTTCATTTTTTACAACAGACGCTGTCGAAAGAAATATTGACCCATTTTCTTAATATCACACCTTTTCTCCATATAGAAAACGGAATGGAAATTGTGAAGTATACTGATGTTATATTATCGATACTCATGAGGTATTTCTCCAAGATTTTTCTTCATCGATTTTTTTTTTTTAAAAAATACTATTTATTCAGAGAAATAATTCAAAAGCATGCAAATCAAGATCTCTTCGACTCGCTGCTTGATCAGGTATCAACAATACTCCAATTATGGCGCGAACACGTACCGAATAACGACGGGGACGCAAAGCAACTCAAAAGCAAGAAACCGAAACATACCTTGACAAACTTTAATTATAGGAGCTTGATTGTTTTGAAAACGTTTCTCAGGATCGTTTTCGAGTTGAAACTGCAGAAGGATGAGCGGTTTAGGGAAAATGTTGAAATTGGTGGGGAAGTTTTGAGAGCAGAGTTGAGCAAAAGGGTTGACGGCGCGGTGGACGAATTGGAGCTGAGAATGATTGTGCATGTGATGGAATATTTGATTCTGGACTCTGAAAATCAAGGTAACTTAATGGAGACTATTTCATTGATTTTATGTAATGTGGAAATATTCTGTGCAGCGGATTTAATCCCGAATATTCTGTCCTTGTTTTCCAAATTGGTCTTGGGCGCGAATGATGAGACTTGCGGCGAATTGCTATCGATTGTATTCTCAAATAAAACGATTGCTGACTCAACTCTCCCGAGCGATGTCGGACATTGGTGTATTGTGTTTTGGAAGATGCTCACCTCAACTAAAGGTTTGTAGTTTACGTTTTTTTTCGGCGGATTGAGTTTTGAATTTATTGTCATGTGCGATTTGCTAGATCGAACGAAACTATTGTCCTCGTTTTCAAAATTCGTGAAAAATGTTTCAGAAGCTTGTTACGTTGAATTAATCGAATGGGCGAACACAGAATTGAAGAAATTGAGGATTGAGGTGGAAAGGGAAGAGCGTACCCATCTGATAATATCATTTTTGGAAATTTTGGACGCCTTTGCTGTGGTTGGAAATAACTATGGTGAGTTTGATTATCTGATCATTTTAATATTAATATTGAATGAATTGCTGATTGACTCACACATGTATGGAAGGTGGTCGAAAACATTTTCACAGAAAAATTGGAGAGTTGCTTCGAGGATTGGAGAGAATCCTAGGAAATTCAAAATCCCCTGCAGTTTTTGTAGCTGGATTGAATTTGGTGACTAAAATATGCTCCGACAAGGTAATTTCACATATATTTTTTTTTTTTTGTTTTATGTTTCGAAATTTCTGTCTCTAATGTGAACAAATAGTACACAACCCTTAGATCACCAGATATATTTACAATCTTTGATTGTATCACGAAAACCACTTCCAGCAATTTAAGGAATACACGTTTAGAAACGAATATGGAAACCATTGATCTTCTTTTGCAAATGTACGCTGCGATTTGTCAACTTCAAATCTCGCTACTACAAAACCGACGCGAAATTATCCTCGATTGTATACCGCAGTTTATGGGTACGATCTGCACGTTATTCCACGTTTTTATGAATATTGAGAACACGGACGGAGCGGTCGTGAGCGGTAATGCGATGCGGCAAAAACATCTAACCCAAACAGGGAAGGAAATGTTTCCGATGATTGTGGACTTTTTAAAACGTTTTGCTACGAGTAATCAGGCAGAACGCGCACGGATCGTCCGAGATTTTCAGGAACACTGCGCTAGTTCTTTAACGCGAGTACTGTCGACGATTTCGGTTAAGAAATTCAACAACGCACCTACGCATGGAAGCGGTCATGATGCTGCAAGCGCTACAACTTCGTCTGCGACAACGTTAAACACGGAATTCATTAAACCTTTCTCAAAGTATGCACCCACGTTGATTTCTGAGTATCTACAGATATTAATGTCTGGGACATTGACGAACGACACGAACGTGAAAGAGAAAGTGGTTGAAGGAGTGTACGAGTTGTTGGACTTGTGCGGGACGAAAGATTTGGAATACATGTTGGCGATGGTCGAATGGGATGCAGGGAATCGAAAAGGGTATGGGGCTGGAGGAGTAGGAGTTGGAGCCAGGGCGGTATTGAAGAGTTTGACTGCAGATTGGACTAAATTCCATAAATTTAAAGGAAAGGTGTAACGAAGAATAAATCTACAAGTGGCTTGTTTCTCAGATCCCTGGGCCTCGCCTCTGTCCGAACAAAAAGAAAAATAGTACAAAAATACTGTGTCAGTCTGAATGCAATCCTTCCTTTATTCAGTCGCTGTTCTGATAGCTGTAATTGCGATATGGTACAACATTAACGATAAGTCTCCGGAACTGAAATTTCGTGAAACTTCTGACTTCGTCGTAATTCACGGTTTCCACCATCCAGAAGACTTAGCCGTTATTCCTATTACCTCGAATACTAATTTAATTATTACGTCGTCGATAGTTTTACATTACAAACCTGGCGAAACATATCCTGACAACGGACTTCATGTTTTGCTACAAGCCGGCGAAACGGTCAGCAAACCAATGATAATCCGCGCAAAGCAAAGCCGAAACGTCGATTTGAATTGCCCAGCTCCCTTAGATATCCCGCTAAACTATCACGGACTCGAGGCGAAACGAGTTCAAGATCAGATCATCGTTCGAGTGGTTCTTCATGGCAAAACTCGTGAGAGTATTGAATCATTTCGAATCCCGATACAAAACTGGACTGATGTTGAGCAAGTCCAAGTCGAGTATCAAGGATGTTTCATGACACCAAGTAATATGGCATTGAATGAAGTTTCCTCGATCGGACATATCTTGGCGTCGACCAATTACATACCCTCACTAACGAAAGTGTCAGTGAAGCTGTATTACGGTCTATTCGGACCACTCGTTGGAATAAAAACAGGAAACCTTGTGTTGTTTGATTTACGAACCCTGTCACCAAAAGCAAAGATTATTCAAAACTCTGCTGCAACTACACCTAACGGGGTCCAATTACTTCCAAACACTACAAATTCCGAAAAAGAGAAAATGGATTTATTTTTTGTGGAAACGAATCTAAATCGAATTTGTCGCTTGACTTTTGATCCTGCCGATATTGACAATGATTCGGTTGCGTCAGAGAATAAGATCTGCGTGGGACTTGGCATTGGGATGCCAGATAATATAAGCGTGGGGAGGAATGGAAATTTAATTGTTGCGTTACATGTTCCGTCGTGGAAGTTGTATTATTGCATGGTGTTTGGGATCAGCGAAGGATTTTGTAACAGTTCGTGGGGATTTGCAGAGGTGCGGCCGGGAGATTTGTCTATCGTTCGCGCAGAATACTTTGATGGTCGGAAAATTGGGTGCGTGTCGATTGTTGTTGAAGATGTGAATGGCTGTCTGTGGGTTGGATCAGTGATATCTGACAGAATCGCATTTAAGTGTCCAAAATCAACATGAAGGTTGATTAAGAGAGTGATTTAAGTGTAAAGAAGGATATTCGCTACATACAAAGTGAAATGATTTCATATCTCACACTGTCGCAAGTGTCAAACAAATTTGCGGTCACAGTGCCACATCGAAGAATTTTATTTTCCGATTACAATCAAATGGTATGCGCGTTTTTAGTCTTTCGCATGACATTTATAGTAAAAATGGTATTAATCCATATTCCTTTGCGCGCAGGAGTTCTACGATTCCCCAAAGAGACAAAATTCCAGATTAACTAGAAGTTCAATTGTTTTTGGTGATGATTCTTCACCATTCAACGCTCCCCAAGTCAAAAAAACACTATCTTCGACATCACCCCCAAATTTAGCGGACAAAATTCGAGCGGTACACCCTGCTGGGGTCTCCTCTTCTGAAGTGCCCTCTCCTCAGCTGAAACCAGTTAATCGTCGACACACATTAATGGGAGGAAGCGGTGTAGCATCTGTCTTGGGTGGTAGCAGTGAGGAGACAACAACAAAACCAACGGTTTCAAGATATCGCTCATATTCGAGACCATCCCCAATAATTCCCACGACTGATTCAGCACCTCCCGAACCGCTCGTTAAATCATCCAAACGTCACAGTTTTGGAATAGTTCCTCAAACTTCGGAAGAAATTCGACCGCTCACTCGTCGCTTAATGCCAGAGCATGAACTCGGATTCAAACCAACAACCAACATTTTCTCCAGTCCTGAAAGCACGCCAACCAAACCCTTGCCTCCAACTCCGCAAAAAACACCACCAGCACTTCGGTCAAGCATCGTTTTCGGAGAAACAACCCCTCCTCCTTCTCGACCAATGACACCAACATCAGGGAAAACGAACCAGTCCAATTTGTACTTGGGTGATGACGGAGGAGTTTTGAACAACACTATTAAAAAGAAAACATCGGTACGACGTATGCTTACACCTCCAGGGGAATCAGGAAAGAAACTTAGTTTGGCTGACTTTGTGGGAGCACCTTCTGGAGATGTGGTAACTCCTGTAACTCAGGCGAAGCCGAAAATTGATCCTGCTACTGTTGGAGTCGCTGGAAAGTCGTCTGGGAAACATCGCGTTTATTAAAATTGTTGGAAAGTCTTCGCGTTTATCAAAATTTGTGTTATAATCCATTCGTTTTGCCCAGTTTTTTTGGTTTCTTTTTTTTTGTGTTTGTGCTTTTATTTGTTTTGTGGGTTTTTGCGGTTATAAAATTTTAATGGTTTTTTTTTTTTTTTTTTGTTTTGTCGGTTTTTTTTTTTTTTTTGTTGGTATTTATGAAGTTTGCGGTGAAATAGCGGGTTTTCAGTTAAAATTTGGTTTTTATAA
>JADGJK010000361.1:0-18672 GCA_027600645.1 Nowakowskiella sp. JEL0407
AATCCCATGATCCGAATCTACCAATAGAATCAATCCACGACGACGGCTTACTAATGAACTATGAACGACTGGACGACGTTTCTCCACGTATTAGGGTTAAATAAGATAACAAGACCGACGATGCAAATTTTACTTTAGTATAAATAGTTTGGACTTTTTTGACCTTTGAGCAATGAATTCAAAATCATAAAAGATTTGTATCGTTTTATTCAATATATTAAAGTTTAAACTATAAAACCTCAGTTCAAGTTCTCGCTTGATTGTCTCCTGCCATTCTCTAATTGTAACACAAACTGATGCAGTACTGAAATTTGTTGTTCGCTAATTTCCTTTTGATGCAAATAAATAATTGGTGTGGATAAACAGGCTATGTGAAAATAAAGGGATCCACGGGAACTTTAAATAGCAATGCCTGATGCGGTCTATCTGCCGGGGCGGGTTACATAAATTTAAACAAACGATTTGGTATTTTGGAAGATTTTGGAAGCAGATTTTGAAAGTAAGAATGTGTGGTTATCGGTTTATTGATTCCCAAATCTTGTTAGTCAGCATTCCACATGCTTGCCAAATTTTTCAAACAATTCTGCGTTGAAGGATGATTTTCGCCTAAAACCCTCGTTCTTCCCTCCAAACATTCCAAAAACAAAGTCTCTGCTTGTTCCAACTTCCCTTGCAACTCACGCAACCTCGCAAAATTATGAATATACGTTAGCGTGTGTGGATGATCGTTCCCTAAAGACTTTCTGCCGTTTCCGACACACTCCAGGTACAAAGTTTCAGCTTCGTCGTATCTCCCCTGTTCCTTGTACATCCCAGCTAAAGCGCAGATTGACATGAGCGTGTTTATATGTCCTTCTCCCATAACTCGTTTCATACGTTCGATGCAGTCCAAAAACAACGATTCGGCTCGATCACTTTCCTTTCGTGACTTATACAATGTTGCCAAATTGTGCGCTACTATTAATGTGTTGAGATGATCCTCACCAAGTACTCGACGAGAGGTATCCAAACATTCGTGATAAAGCGGAAAGGCCAAATCGTATTTACCCTGTTGATTGTACAGAAGCGCTAAATCTTGCATCGCAGTAAGGGTATCGGAATGATTCTCGCCATGCACTCGCTTTGATCGTTCAATGCAATCTAAGCTCATCATCTCCGCTTCGTGGAGCTTGCCCAGGGATTTATACACACTCGCAAGATTAATCAGGGTAATGAGAGTATGTGGATGATCCTCTCCAAGCAATTGCTGTCGGCGGTCGAGACAACGAATGAAATGATCTTCAGCTTGCTCGAATTTTTCTTGCTGATTATAAACGGCGCCCAAGTTGTGGATAGCAGAGAGGGTATCCGGATGATTGTCGCCAAGTACACGTTTTTTTCGTTCGATAGAATCTGTGTACCAAACTTCGGCTTCACGGTGTTTTCCAAGCTTTTGGTAAAGTAAAGCAACGTTATTTACAGCGGAGAGCGTAAAACGATGGTCTTCACCGAAAATCCGCTTGGAGCGATTAGCGCAATCTAAGCTTAGTTTTTCTGATTCAACGAATCTACCTTGCGTTTGGTATATTAACGCCAAGTTATTCATGGCTGTGAGTGTGTTTGGATGATCCTCTCCGAGAATTCTTTTTCTTCTCTCGTAGCAATCCAACGCCAACGGTTGCGCAAGGTCACATTTTCCTTGCGATCTATACATCAAAGCCAAGCCGTACATGCTCGAAAGCGTCTCCAGATCATCTATACCCTTCGTTCGCGTTTTAACGTCCAAGACATCCAGATGTAATGTTTCCGATTCTTCAAACTGCCCTTTCAACTCGTATAGCGAAGCTAAGCTTGACATAAAGTTGAGCGATATGGCATGACCCTCGCCCAACAGCTGCTTGGTTTCATCCAAGTATGTCGTTAACAAAACTTCCGCTTGCTCGTATTTCCCGCGTTCTTTATAAATTCGAGCCAAGCTATTTATAGAAACCAACAAGTAGCTGTGATTTTCTCCGATATTTTGAACGTTCGTTTCAACACAATCGAGATACATCAATTCTGCGGAATCAAGTTCCCCTTGATCCTCATACAGTCGTCCGAGAGATAATTTCCAATTTATCAACTCATCCACTTTTTCGACGCTAATGGTTCGAATATGCTTGCGAAAAGCATCCACCATCCATTTCCTAAACACGCTAAACATCATTTTGTCCATTTCAATAAACCCGATCTCGGTTCGAATCGCATTGTGAATCGCATCTCTATCGTCCGCTTTAAACGCCTCACTGTTCTGCGAATTCACTTGAGACAGCATCTTGAAGTATTGTTTCGAATCGTCACAAACACTGTATAGAAAATGCTCCAGCTCACTTTTCGGCATCCCAACTTCGAATCGGCCTCCCGTGACAGCACATGCATATAATTCAAATACGCACCAGGCTCGTTTCAGAGGAATCGGATGGTTCCAAGGAATCATTATCATCAGCATGTTCGAGAGAGTACTGATGGCGTTGCGAAATGTGCCTGTCCACCAGTCAAACCCCTTCGTATTGGTTTCGTGCTGCGAGTTTGAGAAGATATCGAACCAGATTACTACATCTGTAAAAATTCCAAGTTTGAGAATGAAAGTTAATAGTTCTAATTGCTTTTAAAAAAATCCCCCGACCTTCTCCCGGCATATTGCTCTCAAAAAAATCAAAAATCGCCTCGACAACTTGCAAGAATTCGCAACTCCACGCATGACTAATAAACCATGTCGACGTACCAACCACGTCTCCTTTTCTGTTGCGCCTGAGATATTCGCACATTGAATCTTTAATTTTCGCTGTGGTTGGTTTAATAATTGTTTCGTTTACGATAGTAGTTGTTTTCCCAACGAGTGCCGGTTTCCCGCCGTTTTCTGCGATGAATGCTTTCAGGTAGGAGAGTTTAATTCCGATTAAGGAGAAATCGGATGCTGAGGGATTAACTGACTTGGGACTTAAAGTATCGTTCGGTGTGGATATCGACGTATCTTTTGTTGTAGATTCTGGATCTGTCCCTGTATGCCGTTTACAAAAACTTAATTTCCAAAATTATAAAGAATTTTCACAATTTTAAAATACCAGAAAAGGGAGAACTTTCTTGTTTTTTAGATTTTGAAAGAAACGACGAGACTTTTCTGATTCGCTTATTAATTGCTTTTAGCATGGTTTTATAATGTTTTGTTGAATGTTGACTCGCTTTGTCAAACGGTAATTTGAAAATGAACAATTTGGTCGGATACAACAGCAGCGATTCTGAAGAAGAATCCGTCGAGGAAAAACAGGATTTTCAGAAAAAAAGAAAACTTGATGCAAAGTCGCTCTTCGCCTCCCTCCCTCCGCCAAAAAACCCCGCGGCGAATATAGATAATTCATCAAAACGTCCGAAAATTGCAAAAGCGGTGACTGCCACCACATCCACTACATCGAAGTTTGATTCAAAAGAGACGTCAGATTTTTTTACATTCGGTATGTGTAATTTCAATCGGTCTCTGTCCAAATTTTGGTTTTTTATTAATTTTTATTTTTATATTCTACACAATAGCCGAACCGGAAAAGCTTTCAGTTTCTTCAAAATCGAAAGAGTTAAATACATCAATCCCAACCCCATTAGTTTACGACAAAGATGTTGGCCCACAATTACCTTCAAAATCCGATACACCCGTTTATTACGAAACGTACGATTATTCCTACAACACAAACGTCACCTCTTTACAGAATGAAGACGGAAATGAAGCGATTGAATCTTCGAATACATCCAACAACCCTCCACTCGTAAGTTTAACAATATATTTGAGTTTCTATTTAATAGGTTGTTCAATAGGAAGATACAGAATTAGTAAGACTTGCTGGAAGGAAAGCTATAAAATCAGGAGACGTACAGATTAAAGATATCGCACTGGCTGATCAATTGGACAACTCTTACGAAATGGAAGTTTTGAGAAATGCCAGCAAAGAACGAGATAAAATCAGATCAACCATGGCTGTATGGAATATTTTCTGTTTAAATATCAATATTAATACT
Source organism: Nowakowskiella sp. JEL0407 (assembly GCA_027600645.1). Taxonomy (NCBI): domain Eukaryota; kingdom Fungi; phylum Chytridiomycota; class Chytridiomycetes; order Cladochytriales; family Nowakowskiellaceae; genus Nowakowskiella; species Nowakowskiella sp. JEL0407. The sequence goes on from JADGJK010000361.1 coordinate 4,027, forward strand.
TTAAAACAGGGAGCACATCGACAGCAACCTGTGGGCAGACGACGAAACTTGACAACGCTGGTAAATCAAGCATTGATTCGTGACGCAGATATGCAGGAAGCAGCAGCGACAAGAAGAGCAATGCAGAAAAAGATCAGAGCACAATACGGGTTTTAATCTTACCTCGGCGCTCAAAAATCAGAATCGATTATCTTCAAACACAACATATTAATATAATATACGAAATCGGTTTATTGAATCGATTATAGCAGTGAATTCAGCAAAAATAATTGACCATTTCATCCCACTAATGTTCCTTCCTCACGCCCAACATCTACTCCACACCGAAGGTTCCATCATTTTTAACTGGCTAATATAGTAACTGTGACGATCGAACCCCTAGTCTTTAAATTGGATATACAATCGGATAATACAATATATCCACTCATTTCCCTGTCCGTACTGAACTCTGTATTATTGAACCAAAATCCACATTTTTTTAATATTAAGCCTCGTTCCACATCCGATGAAAGGTTTCCGGGGAAGAAATATCGTTGTTCAGATTGCTGTGACCATAGCCAAATAGAAAATATATAATCAATTTATCTGAAGCAAAGAGAACGTGTTCAGATAATGTTTGCAAACGATTAATCTTTTAATTTATTAATTTTTTCAAGACATCAGTTGATCTTTAATTCCCGATTAACAAATATCTCGGGTCGCGCTGGTAGAATTACAATAGAATTTGGTTTAACGTTCTCAGCCTTCCTCGCTGTTTCCTCCGAACCATCATTCATTCCCGACTCTGACGACGTGAACAACAAAATCGCACCCTGTTTTCCTGAAGATATGACAATAGGATCCGTCACAGTTGCAGCAGTGAACGAGTCAAACACGTCCGATAAATAATAGCCCGATTTTACAGATGTCGATATCAGCGCTGTTTGGTAAATTTTCGATTGGAATCTGGCACCGTACACGACGCGAATTAAGATGACCAGCATTATTACATAGTAAGATATGAAGAGTAAACATTTCAGTCGCTGTACAAACATAGTCGGAGGGCTAGAAGCTGCATCGTATGCATTTCCGCTGAAAAGAAACCACGGGTATTTGACAGTTGAATCCATATAGTCTGCGTTGAAGAATATTCGATCTAATGCTAACGGAACACCGATTTCACCAATAAATATCGCTGCAAACCGTGCAAACCACAACGGCATTCGTCGATCGACATATATAGGGGTAGCGAGTTTGTTCATATATGCTCGTAAGGCGATTCTCACCAGCATCGTATATAGAATCAGAATGTTGAGAATGAAAAATGGAAACGTCCGCGTAAAGTATTCGAAACCAGCAGGTTCAATCTTTCTTACACCATAGCCGATATAGTAGAGCCTGGAAGAGAAATATTGCCCTATGTCAGACCATTGCGTCCACGCACTTTTAGGGTTGTAATCGTTTGCACTAAAATCCCGCGTAATTTGAATATCAGTGCAATAAACGAAAAACAACGTAGCAACCGCACCGTTTGTTGATATAAAGATAATGGTAAAATACACAAATGCATAAATTAAGACGATAAGCTCGGCCTTTTGGATCGAAGTGATTCCAAATATCTTTACGCTGTGTTTCACGCCGATTCCGGGTCGCAGTGAGTGTAATTTGGTGATGAATTCGGATTTGATGATACTTTTATCAAGCCGAATGTGCTGATTATTACTGTATGCGCTATCACTCGCGTACGCTAATAAAGGAGTCGAAAGAGTACCCATCCAATCCGGCTCCTCCGAGTCTTGAAAATCCGTGAGATGTCCGATTACCGCTTTAATTGACTCTGCATATCGCAGAAATTGAGATATAACCGGGCGAACATTCTTATACTGATAAACGTCGTCTGGAATTCTCACCTTCGTCAAGATTGCAGCTGCAACGTACTTGTCGATTGGTTTGGCACACTGTCGCTTCGATGTTTCCAACAACGCCGTCGCGAAATCGATTTTTTCTTTTTTTGAAAAGTTTGATTGAAGCTCTGTCGTTACTGCTCCTAATTCCAGCGCTATCAGCGAGGTTTGGTGGACAGCGTTGTTCACATTGATCTTCTTGGCAACAATCAACTCTTGCAACGTCCACACACGCACCGCCCACGGCGAATCAGCCATCGGAAGCGGAACTTTACTCAGCAATTCTATATTCTTAAATCCGTAGTGATAGACGTAAACGCATTGCGCATCCTTGTAAATGTTGAACATATTTTTGATCTGCTGACTCTTGACTTCATCACTCGTCTGATCTACGCACAATATATCCATCCAAATATACTCAAATATTTCCAAAATCCGCAATATCTCATCCTTCAAATGGGAAACAACCGATTCTTCAAACATCTCGACTAGGTCAGTTTCGCTCCATTTGGCGTCCTCGTAACCAGAATACTTCCAAACATGGCTAATCGCCGCGTAATTTTCTCCAGGTAAATCTTTCACTTCCACATTCTTACGCGCAATCTTTCCTTGTTTGTCGACTTTCACCAAGGCGACTGGCACAGGAACACTGAGACTCGAAGACGACATGAATTTTCAAGAGTTTCGAAAGAGAAAGAGTTCGTTCCTGGGATTTCTTAACGGACGAACCTCGGAAACACTTTAGGGAAAGCGAGAAACGAAATTTGTGGAATATGGACAAGAAAAATTTTGGTTTGACGAACACCTCCACACAACAATTTTACCGGTGCAGCGCAATTTTCAATTCGATATGATGTTATGATTAAAAGAAAAAATTCCAAGAGGGAAAATGCACCAAAAAAAAAAATTAAACGCCAAAAGCATAGAAAGAAAGAAATCATTGGAAATTTCTTGTCTCATTGGTGTATGAGTGTGATCAACAATCTCTCGTAGTCACCGCCAGTTTTCCAACGAATTTGTCCAATCAAATCTCTATGATATCTTGTATGATATGCGGTCTTTATTGGGGCCATGACCTTTGGATCACGATATCGCACAACCAAACGAATCAACAAATCGTCTTTCCGTCCCCAAGCTGAAATTAAAGAAAGATTAGTCTTTGAAGACAGTATATAAGTATGAAGGCTTACCGTGCAATGCTCTGTGGAAAAGCTCAGCGATATGCATATCGAGATGTTGGGCAGAAAGCAAAAGTTTCACAACGGCTTTCTCAAAGTCACCAGAAAACTCGCTTTTAACAACCGTCAGAAAATCTCTCTTTTTCAACGTTTTCACTCCGTATAAATCTACAATTCGACGAAGATGTGCTAAAGATCTAGTTGACAAAATCTCAATGAAAACTGCATTATCTGCACCAAATCTTCCTTCTCCGGCATCATATAGTCTTTCAATATCAGAAAAGACAATCGCTTCCTCCACTTCAGTGCTTTCCGAACGAGGAATTGAAATCAGGGCAATAATCAGCTTATAAAACTGAGTTCGAAAAACACTGGTAGACTCGATTTCTAGCGCAGAAACAAGGGATTGGAAGAATAATCTTTCGTATTCGACTTTAATTGCTTCGATTTCAGCATTAGTGCGGCCAACAAGGATCTTCGAAACCGGAATTAGAACTATCAAGTGATAAAATTTCTCTTGGTTTTACCTCGATGATAACATCCTCATCCGCGCCTGTCCCTTCAATGGCAAAGAATAATGCAACCGCATCGTAAGCAGCCGATGACATTGCGAGTGCCCTTGCCAATTCTCCGAAAGGTATGTCTTTCTCTGAAATTAAATTTAAGAACATTTGAAAAGACTCCTTGCGCGGAACCAAACCTTTAAGACGCAATCCAAGGACATCCGATAGTGCTCTTCCAGTTTTCTTCACAAACAATTCTCCAATAACTTTAAGCTAAACAAAACAATAATGTGAGGGAAAGTGATTCAATACAGAAATAAGAATAAAAATGTCCCAATATACTACCTCTTGCTCACTTCTGGAAGAAAGGATTCTTATAATAGGGAGGGTTTCGGGGTACTTTTGAATAAGAATTTTATTGAGTTTGTTCACGTCCTTGATGCTCTGTGGTATAGAGTAATCATTGTCCTCCTCCTCCTCTTCGACCAAATGCCCGCGAAAGAAATGCAACAACGGGAAAATAATGCAGTCGCAAGGTCGTAATAAATCCAGAGCCATCGAATAATTAGTGAAAATTTTTTTTTGATAATTGCCACACCTGGCCTCATTTGCTCGGCCTTCGATTTTTAAGATATTTTAAACGTCATTTGTTTGCTATTAAATCTTTGATCTGTTCTTTTTAGTTTATCAGATCTTTGCTTATCGGCATCTAATGTCTTTTTTCAAAATCTCATTCGTCGATCCCTCTCAATCGCCTGATTTCGCAATTCCTCCAAAATAGGCACGACAATAAGTGCCAGGTCGAAGATACCAGAAATTGATATTTTCCACCTTGTACAAAAGTTTAGGGACTGCTGCTGCACTTCATGGGATTTCGATGTCCATTTATATTTTAATTAAATGGAATAACTCGATGAACGTTTACCCAAGTTTTTCGGCTTGGACCCGGTTGTTTGCTCGCGGCGTAATACTTTAAACCGATAGATTGCCGATTTTGTTTAAATAACGAGTACGCAACGTGGGCGTTACTTGTTTTCAAATGTGTAAACGTCGAAGGCGGCTGGTCTTTTGTTCGCGACGTTGTATTTCTTTCAAAATCGGCAATGGTCGATCATAATATTGTAAATTGACCTGAATTTTGGCAATATCGTGTGAAAAGTTTGTTATCGGTTAGTTTTGGGATTGATTGCTAAAATTGCTGTTTTTTGGGTATTTACAAATAGATGGATGTGAGAATGTTTGTTTATAGAGCAAAAGTTAGAGTAACAGCTTTTAAATGTAAAGAATATAAGGAAGACTTGAGAGTAGATCTGAAATATTACGCAATATTATTTCTTTAAGTTTTTATGAAAAAAATCAAAATTCACAGGGTAAATGTAAATGCAAAACTATCACTCTGGATTTTTTAAAGCAACAGCCCAGTTAAACTTTGGAGCAATGTAAACGTCATCGTGAACAGTGAAGCCCGTGTGCCCGGCAAACATCGTCGCTTCAAATTTGTTACCATTGTCGTCAATTTCCAAATCAACCTGAACGTATCCCGGAATCGTTTTCCCAAGAGTCATCGACGGCATCCCAGTTCCTCTCCATTTTCCATCCGCTGAAAAAGCGCTGAAAACGGTGATCCATCCACTGACAGTAGAGGATCCCGAACCACTGAAAATGCAGCAGATACGCTGCCAGAACGCGGTATCAACTTTTCCATCAAACGCATCGCAAAAATTCACCAAAACACTGTCCAAGCTTTCCGCCCACTGTTGGCAAATCTCACCAAACTCGGCAAGTTTCTTGATCCGCTTTCGAATCTCATCCCAATCACGCTTTTCTCCGAGTATTTGGATTTTCGGAATACCGCAAAGGAATCGCATTCCATACGTGAAATAACTCTTCATCGACGCCATGAACACAACACTTCCAACAATTTGATCGTTCACTGTTGTCGTAGTAAAGTTTGGCATAACCCAATCGTATAACGTCTCATCTACTACATTCTTCTTCAACAATACAGAAATTTGCATCGCAAACCCAGCAAAATCCGCATTCGAAAAATCACCTGCTTGATTAATCACCAATTTTTTTTTCCCTTCATGAGGAACAAACTTTGACCGCAGTTCCTCACTATTCGCTTCAACAAATCGCGAAAATTGCATGAGGATCGCTATCCAGATATCGTCAGGTCGAATCTGCAAATTGTGATGCCGATTATACGCTCGAATCACTCCGTCAATAAAACCGTTTGAACAACTTTGAAATTGTTATCAACCGATGTTCCGGCGATTACTCGACTACATTTGCCAGGTTCAACTCCAAATTCTGGAAACGATTCCATGTGGTGCGTCTCTGGATTTGATTGCGAAATAGAGACGGGCGTGGTTTGAAGTTCTGGCGTAACTACAATTTCAATCATTTTTTTAATCGTGATTTTAATTTGAAAATGTTTATTGAATAAAGTTTTGCTGAGATTTCTCTGTTTTTTATATTGATTTGCCACTTCAGGCTGAATAGCTTAGTTTTATAACTGCCAAGGCACCACTGTCACGGTGACTGTTCCGTTACTGTATATTAACTAAATAATAATTGTTTACTACGTTATTGTTGTTCGAAACCTCTATTATAAAATCACACATTGTCTCAAAAACAATGGAATCAAAAGAAATAAATTGAAAGGCGTACCACAAATTCGAATTTGACAGCTTTGTACTTGTCATGGACCATCATCAAAATTGCTTTCCTCGATCCGTAGACTTTCAAATTCGTGAAACGTTTTACATAATGTAACAAGCGACGTGTAACCACAGTGGTCGCAAGGATAAAGTGAGCAATCATGAGTACGGAGATAAGTGCCGTGCCTTCTTGCATAAAGTTACCCACATCACTAAAGCACCGCAAATCTACAAGCATTAAACCTAAAGCGACCCACAAATACCTAAAGTAGTTGTATCTAAACAAAAAAAAAAATCCGCCTCCGTATAAAAATGACTGTTTCCTCACTCGCAGCCACCTTAACAAAACAATGAAATCAATCTTCACCCATTTCATTCTCGCGTTCATTTTCATGACGATTTTCTCAATAGCTAATGGAGCCGTAATCCCGGATTCCGCGGAAATATCGAAAGAAGTTACACTCGATGAAAGATTCGATATTTCTATTGGGTGTATGTCGATGGCGATGTGCGCTACGTTAGGTCATTGCAGTGCTGATCAAGGAAGATCCAGTCGCGCTGGTTGTGGAGCTCCTCGTCGGTAAGATTTTGATCGTCACTTGTTCGGCACTTGTTAGCGTTGTCTAAATCCTATTTGTTGCTATATGTTTGGATGCTATCAATTTTTTTTAAAAAAAAAATAGCGTATGTATCTCGAATTAATTCCCCTTCCAATTCATCTTCTAACTTCTGGTATGCTTTGTTAGTGCTGCTATCTCTGTTGAACTGCGTACATCGAAATTTGTGTTCTATTGACATTGCCGAACCATAATGGTACGGTTTATTTGGCTTTCCGATTTCTATAAAAGAAGTATATTTTTTTCTATGTTTTATCACGAAGTGTACATCTTTTTTTGTTAACGTTTTTAATTGAAAAAGATAATATTTTGTATTTAGTTTTAAAAGTTTATATAAATTTATTGAAAAAGAAAAGGTTTAAAGATGAATGTAAAAAGATCGGTGAAGAGAAAAGAGTAATAGTATAATCTAACACACCGTCTTTACAAAAAAATCTATACAGTAAAAAGAAAATAAAACAGAAATTTAAAAAAGAACTAGATATTAAAAGAAATTGATAACATTAAGAATCGAAAAAACAAAAACGAAAAAATCCTAAAAATTGTTTTCCCAAAATATGTACGTATATGTATAAATCGGGGTATCATAAGAATAACCGCCAAAAAGTTTATTGTCCACCCTACTTCTACTTTCGTGTACTACTACTTACCTGTAGAAACTCATCTTCCGTACGTTTCATTTGCAGCTCAAAAAAGTCGTCATTCCTAAAACTTTGCAGCCACTCCCGTTGATCGCTGCCGAGTATATTACACTCATCCCGGTTGCTACTACTCCCGCCCTGCATCATAAATTCAAACGCAAATGAATCGCGATCTTGTTGATTATGTGTTTTCCAATCCATTCCTTCTTCGTCATCTTCCTCTTCGCCGTCATCCCCTTCGTTCTCTTCTTCATCGTCATCCATATCTTTACTTTCTTCATCTCCATCATGTTCTTCCTCATTACTATCGTTGTCCTCATCGTCATCGTCAACATTCTCCTCGTCTCCGCCAAAATCCAGAATTTCAAAGCCAGTTTGATCGTTTCTCTGAACAGCAGCAACCAATCTCCTTTCATCCATCGCTACCCTCCATACATGTTGGGTACCAGTGACCAAATCTCTCACAAAGTTCCCATAAACCTTCATCAATCCGTTGGGACCTTGACTCCAGCGGGGTTTATCAGCACCTTGTCCACGATACCCACAATCCAATTGCCACAACTTTACACCCATTTCACTGCCACTAACAATACGATTCAACTTTTTGTCCACATGGAAGCATGTAATCGCATGGTAGTGTCCGTTAAGTTCCGCCAAACACTCGCCACCATTCTTCAGATCCCAAATGCGCAACTTGGAATCCGCTGCTGCGGACACCAGCAAATCATCTGAGATTTCCAAGAGCCCCACCAACATCGTGTGTCCTTCGAGAACATACAAGCAGTTTCCATCGTTAACGTTCCAAACTCTAATACTCGAGTCCATACTTCCCGATACACAAACGCCCAAATTCGCCGAGTAACCGACAGAATACACTTTCTCTCGATGTCCATTACACAACCACTTGCAAACTCCGGTTGTTAAATCCCATATACGAACACTGTTATCGTACGAGCCGCTAATCAACAAATTCTCATCACCCGCAATCGCACGCACACTCTGGGTGTGTCCAGTCAGGCAATACATGAAATACGGGTTCTCCGCAACTTTAAACGTCTTCATTACGTCATTCTCAGGCAAGGACGTCGGCAATCTCCACACGCGCAGAGTAGTATCACGACTACCAGTGACAATTATAGGCCCAAGACCATCGGCCGCAGACGGAATCAACAGCATGCAACGAACGGTACTGGTATGACCTTCAAACACATACCCACATTTGCCCTTTTGCCAGTCCCACACACGGACAGTCCGATCAGTCGACCCACTAACAAGCAGATTCTGGTGCATCGCCAGCGCCCAAACACCACCGTCATGACCGGCCAACGTTGTTATGCAACGACCATGAAGGTTCCAAATTTTGATAGTTTGGTCATCAGAACCCGAAACAATTTTCTCCGAGTCAAAGTGGAGACAAGTAACGACGAATTGGTCGTGGCCATAGAACGATTTTTTCTTATATTTCCCCGTCGCCCAGTTTCGTGCCGTGATGAATTTTGTTTTGTAGATGTTTTTGTAATCCACCGGTTGGGTAGCAGCCGCAGGCACTGTGTGTGCCGATAGATTGTTGGTATGGTTCTCGGTTACCGTACTGGTATAAGTAATACTAGAGTCGGCAGGGAAGGGAACAGGAGAAATGCGGTTATAATTCAACGAATAACCTAATTCAAGACACTTTTCTTTCCATATCATATTTCTGGACTCCTGATTTCCTTCGAAAATCATCGTCCAAGCTTTCGAAACGCCAGCACAACGAACGACCGTTTTCAAATCCAAAAAACTGATTATTTTTAGAGTTAGTTCTATCGGGAGTGAAGCGATAATGTCGGTTTTCAGACTTGGGAGAATTGCAGACATTAGAAATTGGATTGATTGGTGGGGAGAGTTGCGAAGGAGGTGGAGTAAGGTGTACGATTTCATATTTGTCGGGAGCGAGGCATAAGTGTTTAGAATAGGAGGAAGAAACTCCGGGAGGGGAGAAGGAGGAGTGGAAGGGGGGAAAGTTTGGGCGACTGGGAGAACCGGAGAATGTTGCGGGGAAGGTAAGTCCTGTGTATCATCAACTAACAAAAAATGTAAACAAAATTACAAGAAAAAGAAAACAAAACAGAGACTTACAAAAGAAAGAGTTTTGGGAGTTTCTTCTTTTGTGGGAAAAAGAAAAGTCTTCCTGGGAAGCGTTTGCGGATCGTTTCTTGCTCATCGAACGATTCAGACGTGTTACAAATAAAAACCATCGAAAAATAGTTTTATAGTTCAAATCTGTTATTAACCATTATCGAAATATTTAAGCGAATTATACGATTATTCCGTAGTCCGTCGTTAGCTGTTTAATTTTCCAGTTACCGCAACGTGTACCCAATGCTGTTCACACATCAGACAACTTCCACCGTGGATCTATTGTCAGTAAATCCCTCCGCCGTTCCATCTTCCATAGTTGCCTCAGTATTATTAGATAACTCTCTCTACGCTCTTATCTCGTTTGACTCCCTCTATATTTTCGATTTTGTAAACAATGAATGTTTAGCATTCGTCACTCGATCTACTCAAACCATCCACGACGACGGAAAGAATATTTTCGTCTTCTCCTCAAAAAATTTGATCCTCGTCGTAACAGACTCTGGATTCATTCACTATTACGTACTCTCTCATTCACCATCACAAAAAGCATTCGCTTATTCGTTTTATAATGGAAACTCTTCTACAAATTATTCGATCATCTCATCGTCGTCTGGCTCGTATTCGTTAAAGTTTATGCTGGCCCTTGAAATAGATACTGGAATTCAATGGTATTTCACTTTCATTCACGATATCGAATTCAGACTTAGTTTTCCAACACAGTGGAATCGCACTCACATCAGAAATTCTATTATTCACAAAAGACTCTCCTTCAATCCTCTCCCTCTCCCACGACGGCCAAGTGAATCTCTCAAAAACAATCTCACTGTCCGACTTGTCCTTCATAATCGACCCCACGGATGTTATTACAAAGATTGATTACCTTCGACCTTCCCCTTCTCCGAATTCAGCTACAGTCTCACCTCTCTTATCTTCAGATCTATTGCTTTTCGCTTGGATCACGCTTTCTGGATGCGCCTACCTCGCTCTCAGATCTTCATCCACCGCAACCCCAACGAATACCTGCGAATGGTCAGGAATATGTTTTTATAACCCAGAGCTAACGTCTAAACTTGCAACTTCAATTTCTTTATCGAAAAAACGTATCGCAATCGGTCTGTCAACTGGATCATGTCTCGTTTACTTTTTCTCCGAAGATTACACAAAGATATATTACTCGCATGAGATTTCGCTGTGGGATGAGAAATTGCTGTATTTCCCCAAACTCGGTCCGGTTTTGAAATTGGCATGGAGCAATCCACCTGAATCAGCCGATTGTTTAGCAGTTGCATGGGATTGCGGTTTAGCGATTTGGAGTTGGAGTGGGAAACTGCTGAATAAGTTTTTGGCGGAGGATATTGAGGAAGAAGATGAAGAAGGATACGGTTTAGCTGATGATTATTATTACGGAGTGTTAGATTTTGTAAATACACCTGCATCACGATTTATTTCAAATTTTTTTCATTTTAATCTTTTATTTAAAAGTTTTGGTCACCCGCTTCTTATTCACTTTACATATTGCCAATGTCAACAACGCAAACGCCAACCCCGAAAATCCACATTATGCCGTTCTTGAAATCTATAATCTCCACAAATTCTTCGCAATACAACATCAAGTCTGGAGGTTGTTTGATTTCTGAAGAACAAGTGTGGATGTATCAAGGTAGCGATGAACGGTTTGATGTCATGAATTTGGACTTGGTGCAATGGGATATTGTTCAGATTCCGAATATGTATTTATCCCAAAATTGGCCGATCACAGTAAAATTTTGCAAAGTAGATTCGTTATTTTTTTATCGATTGATAATTTTTTCAAGGTTGCGTCAATTGATGAAACTGGAAACTTTTTGGCGATATCGGGAAAACGTGGATTTTGTCATTACAGTAAAATTTCCAAACGATGGAAATTATTTGGGAATGAACAGCAGGTTTTCACCTCACTGTGCCCAATTATCTAATAATCATTTCTAATTTCGTTTATATTAAAGGAATTGAACTTTGTCGTGGATGGAGGAATCGTTTGGTTTCACGGAATAATCATTGTATCATGCTTTGATTTCGTGAATTTGGAATACCAAGTATACCAAACAGAAATATTTCACTCGAGAAAAAATACCAAAGCTTCTTTCATTAGATTAGATTATACCCACGAGACGCAAATTTAGATCACCGGAATATAATTCACACAGAAGTTCTTACGAAACCCGTTTTAAAAATGGATATTTTGAATGAGAACTTGTTGATTCTGGGTGATGATAATATAATACGATGGTATAGCATATACGGTGAAGGTAAGCAAACGTTTTTTCATCTAGATTTTATGGAAATTTTCTGTTAATTTTTTAGGAAATAATCTAAAAATGCAGCTGCATTTACAGATATCGTTATCCGGTGTGGTTTTGAACCCTCAATTCGTTGAATGCATTGCTTGGTATCCTCCCATCGGTAAACTATATTCCCTTAATTTATAAATATCTCTTAATTACCGATTCTTTCGTTTATTAGGAAAAGTCACCCACGAATCAATGAAAAACACAATGATTTTAATTTTAAAAGCCGGTGAAGTAAGTGTTTTAAGAGTACTCGTAAGTAAACACCATTATCCATGAGCAATATTAAATGAAACTAACACCAAATTTCAAGAACAACGAAGGATGGGAACATATTCACCTTACATCGAAAATCGAGTACTTTTCAGTATTACCACAGCTTGCCAGCGGCTCATCCGCGACTTCACTTGTGACAATGAAACCGGAATCGGGGTTATACAATTCTTTATGGGCGGTCGGTGAATCAGGGATAAAGGTATGGACGAATTTGCAGGTCCCGAGTGGTGTGAAGTGGTATGAAGAGTTGCCGCATGTTGAGCCTTTGGACATTAAGATTGAGTCGTATCCTCTAAGTAGATTAATATGTTTATGATTTTCCGCGACTTTGAAGGAGCTCATTATTTTCTATATTAGCGGTGATTTTGGAAAAGGGTATTATTATGGGATTAGAATCGTTGACGTCGCTCCGGAATAGTTTGAATTGTCCGATGTTTAAGCTTGAAATCAAGGTATTTGACCACAGAAGTATTGTTTTTATTTGAGAGTTCTTCTTAATATGCATTTATTTTAAAGATTGATCTGTTTCTTCACTACATTCTCCGTTACTTGCTATCCAAAAGGTATTTACCAGAGACTTTGCATATTGCTTTAGTTATTTTAACTAATTTCCAAGTAGTTTAACGGTCGAATCTTCAAACTTTGCCAAATCATTCTCAAACCTGGAATACTTTGGCCACGTTTTAGAAATCCTACTACACAGCGTTCTCGAAGACGAAGTTGATCGAACCCCAATCGGCGTAATCCCACCAACACCGGAATCCAGCCATCTACTCGATGAAGAATCAAAATTCGACGAAACCACCGCCACCGCAGGAACTGCAACAACGAATGGAGTCGGTGTATTGGAATTATCAACCGTTTTAAAATTTTTGAAACAGTTTCCGAATTATTTGGATGTTGTTGCGCAGTGTGCGAGGAAATCAGAGGTGTTGGTGTGGAAATATTTCTTTGATGTGGTTGGAGACGTTAAAGATTTGTTTATGGTAAATAAAAATGGGGGTTTTATTTTTTCAGTAATCAATTTATTTACGTTTTTGGTTTTTATTTTTTATTAGAAATGTTTGGAACTCGGTGCTTTAGCTACGGCAACGTCGTATTTGATTATTATTCAAACTTTGGAATCGCCGAGTGTCAGTGGGTATATGGCGGTTTTGCTATTAGAACGATCATTTGAATTAGAAGATTTCGAGGTATTAAACATACCCAAAGTTTTGGGACCTTGACGTGATTTTTTGATCTACAGACGGGAGGAAATTTGATTAAATTCTTATCATCGATTCAAGACGAGCAAGTCCCCTTCGAACCCGTAGAAACGAAGCAAGATAGCGATGAAGAAAAAGAATCAAGTAATGACACTTTCACCATAAAGTTGGCAAATGATATTCGTCCCGAACTGGTAACATTACCATGTTTTAAGTGTTTCAACGCTCACACGTAATAATTTATTTTTCTCTCGTGTTTGTTTTAGGGATATGTTCCCGTGATTATAACTAAACATGCAAAGATATTGTTCCAGAAATATCGGATATTATCGTTATATCATTTTTCGCGGATAGTTAATTTCAGCTTGAGTGAATTTTTAGAGAATCAACGGTAATTGAGCAGATTTTTCTCTTGAGAGCTAACGATAGGAATTAATGATCTCGAATTAGAACGTGTGAGTTTAATTTTGATTGGAAAGTTGCTTTCAAAGTTATACATGAACAATTTGGATGGGAATATCCAGGTATCTCTCTTTTTTTCCACTTTACACGCAATAGAACCAACTATAATTTCTTCTGCAGCCGATATTTCTTCATTTTCAAAATTCTCGTCTGATTTCGTTTCACCAACGAGCACAATTAATTCCGCATCGTCAACGAATTTGCAGCAGTATACAAGACGTCGCGATTCGAATGGTGAGCAATATGGCCCATCAATGATGGCTCAAACGCAACAACAAAAGGGGAAGAAGAAACATGTGGGGTTACAGAGAGAAATTGGGATGAAGAAAGTTGAAGATATCAAGTACGTTTTTTAATTTGAATAATTTATCAGCATGCTAAAAAGTCTTTTGGTGAAGGTATTTGATAACCGCGTTTCAGAATTCTGGGTGGACGGAATGGACTTTGGTACTTGCAACAATGATCTGCGATATCAAGTTGATTTTAGAAGTTTTATCAAATAACGATGAGAATGGAAAACTAGAAAGTGATTGGAAAACTATGATTATGGATTGTCAAGGGTAAATTTTTAAAATGCAAGTTTTCTTTTGAGACTAATGTCTTTTGTAGTCGTGGATATAAACAACTGTTTAGACTTATTGAAGAGAGGTCAGCGACAGCAAAAGAAGAGAGCAAATCTTAGAGACATTTTTATTGATACTTGTAAAAGCGATATCTAAAAGATTATATTAGTAGTAAGAATGGGGTATTATTATATTTTCTTGGAGAAT
>JADGJK010000362.1:0-18552 GCA_027600645.1 Nowakowskiella sp. JEL0407
AAGAAACTAACATCGTCCGGACGATTGTAGCCCTTTGCAATCAGAGTAGTAGCGCAAGATTCGCAGCAGGAAGAACGGAAGAAGGCGGCGGCTTGTTGTTCAAGAGTTGTCTCCCGGCTCTGTGTCTGTCCCATGTCGTTGTGTTACTATCAGTTTTTGACATCCAGTCTCATATTCGACAGCGTTTTGAAGACAAACCCCCAAAATGGGGAAAGATGGCAGTAAAAAATGTATTTAATCATTTTCATGACTTTGTCCTTATCCCTCCTTCAACTCCACGCCTTTTCAATCCTCCCTTCTTCTCTTCACTTCGTTCTAGGCTATTCTGATTATCGAGCGCGATCTTGTTGACCACGGCAGTTTTGAATTCTCAACGTGAATACATTATAATGGTGTTCAAATGTGTTGAAAATTATCCCAACTCCAAGAGTGTACTTATACAGCGTACTTTCTATTTGACACAACACGATGACAAGAGGGCAAATTGCATTTGTGGGAGTGTGTGTGTTTTTGCTGTTGTTGTACAGCACTCGGCCCAGTGAGCAATCTCTTTTTACCCACGTCCAGGCTACCGTTCAGTCTCATTCCGGCCCATTCGCCGCGTTTCTCTCTCGTGCTGATAATCACTTCCGTCAATTGTGTAATTGCAGTTCTTTGTGCTTGCTTTCTTCAACATCTTAACGTACACTTTTTCAGCAAACCTTCTCTCCTTTTATGACTATTCTTTATTTCGTCTTGCGATATCAAAACCGTTCCCTTCGGCCGCACTGTTCCACACGGTAACCTACTATGTGGGAATTCTAGGTACCTGGTTCAAAATCGACGTTACTGAGGCAAATTCGTATATTTCCGCATACAAAACGGATCCGTTTACATTATCAACTATCGTTGGACCTCCGTCAGATTCTTCGGAATTCGGAAGGAGAATTAATGTGGGCGATGTGCTGTATATCGACAGCGATCATCGGTGGGTGGTTTGGGAGAATCACTTTTCTAATGGATTTAGGAATCAGAATTTTAATTTGATTTTCAGAAATGGTTTGCTCTTTTGGTTTTACTCTCTTCTGACCGTACAGACCATAAAATTGTATTTGGATAACAGGAATATGTACAAAGGACATATACTGTATATGCTTACCATCTTGGGAACTACCAGACTGCAAGAATCCAATTCCTGGATTTATTTCGGTGGGATCACGAATTGAGGATTTTTTGTGGATGGTCGCAGATTACCTTCCCCCGACGTTACGGCAGTTTTCAATTATGAATTTACCAGACCCCATTAGATATTTGATCGACCAACTCTCAATGTTCTTAAACTCATTTGGCGATATCGAAATCATCCTAATGGCAATAATCCTTATCACTTACGGGCCACTAAAAATACCTGTTCATCATTTCATTGATGCGCTTTCAACTTCCCCTTTCCTTCAAATTTACAATATCGCATTATCAAATCTTTATTCAGCACCGATCATGGATTTTTTATACGTTGCAGTTATTATTTCAATGTACGCACCAGAAGTTAGTCGCATTATAACGCCCGAATTCTTTGAGCCTACAGTTACAACGATATCACCGATTATGCACTTCACTCTGTTGACGATTTTTGCCACCACTGCGGCTGCAGTTGCTTACGAGTATTGGTGGCAGAAGAAGAATCAACCAGAATTCACCTTGGATTTTTCAAACATTCCACCTATAACGGCCTACCCGTTAATTCTAGCTTTCCGAATCATTCTTTACGCTTATGACGCGAGATTGTTGTCGAAACGTGGCACGCTTACAGAGTATTACAACTGGGACGTCGCCGCGATGCATTTAATGCCTCATGTTACTTGTTTAATATTTGCGATGATTCTTGCGCGATGGAACAATTTCGTGGAGAACCGATTGTTTTGGATGACACTTTATACCCACACAGCAGCGTCGATGGTGGCGATTCTTTGGTGGGTTTCGATGCAGTACTCATTATAAATATATTATTAGTTCACAGAAACAGTGTTTCGCACATGTGAGGTGGAAGGATTTTTGTGAAACTTCCTTTTTTTTGTATGTTGGAATGCACCTCGTCCATCTTGCCTGTCTCTCTTTGTTGACGCTTCTAAACCATTGCATTGCTCAACGCATTGATTTCGATGCTTCACTTGTTTCTCTCGGCACCCCCATCGAAACTTTGCATGCACCTTGGGGAATGTATCGAGGAACTGTTGTAGGGAATTGGTTTATTCTAATCGGCGATCAGTACGGCGTTTATCGTATGTATTATATAATAAAAATGCGATGTATTTGCCAACTCTAACGTTTTCATAAGCTGATACTGCTTATCAAACTAAAATTGTGCCCGATACATTTGTTTTCATGGACTTATCTCCGAAGGACTTGAATGTCGTTAAAGCGTATCTCCCTAAATTCCCTTTAAATAACCAACCACCAAAACGAGCACCTGGAAAATGGACAGGATACCATTCAGTATTAACTCGAAATTCAACCGTAGTCGTAATCGATTTATCTCCCGCCAACGAAGTTTCAGTCTTCGATTTAAGCGCAGGTGGCAAATGGACAAACTATAACGCATCATCGTTTTCTGGGCCCGTGCCTTCAAATCGATACGGCTTTGCGTCAGCAGTTCTTCCCAACGGGAAGATATTTTTGCACGGTGGAAATACAAATTATAATGATACGAATACGACGGCTTTGAATGATTGCTATTTATTGGATATAGAGAAAAGGTCGTGGGAGAAGATGGCGAATGGACCGTTTCGAGCGCTGCATACAATTTCAGTTATCAGAAACGATGTTGTGAGTTATGGAGGATTTGTTAGAGGAATGAGTGTTTTGCCAAGTACGTCGGAATTGGTTGCTTTGCTTGATGTGTATGATTACACACAAAATAAGTGGATCGCGCCAGCAAATCTTGTTGAAGGTACTGTTCACCGTGGAAACATTTGATTATTCATTTTTATTTTGTTACTCTTTTTCTGACGTGATTTAATCTACAGGAAATAATATCCCGCCGTCAATCGCAGCTGCAACTAGTGTGGTTTACAAAAACAAAATGTATCTTTTTAGTGGATATATTGGTGGTGATGGCGTTTCACCTCGTACGTTATTCTTGAAACTGTATTAATCTGATACGCTAAATTTTATATTCAGTATCTTGGGTGTTGTCCTATTCCGAATCAAACTCAAATTGGGAATGGACTTCTAAAAGTTTTCCTATAAAACCGCGTTCATTGTACGCGGCAGGAATCTCATCGAATGGATATATGGCGACATGGACTGGATATCATCAACCTCCTTACTACGAAAGCTTAAATCTATGGAACGTGGAGGCTGATTCTTGGTCAATCGACAGTGCAATTCCTGACCCCGACACTGCTCAATTTAACAGTAAGAGAATCTCTATCTTTTTCTACTGAATTTGAATTTAAATTTAAATTTATTCTCTTTCTTTTTCAGATTCATCCGGACAAATAAAAAGCCCAATCAGTTCACACCCAGTCGGTTCGGACAACAAATCTCCAACAGTCATCGGCGTAATCGTAACTTTAGTGGTTGCGTTAATTGTCGTCACCGTATTTGCCGTAATCTATTACCGAAATCGATCAGAACATTCTAAACTTTTCAAAAAATCCGGCAATACCTCGAAAAATGCGGATCCTCCCACACATCCTCCGATGATAGTAAATAATGCCGCTACGAGAGACTCTACCCATCCACAGTATAACCTTCCGATTTCAAACCCATCTTCGGTCGTTCCAAGGTCTCAAATTACGCTGCAAGGTTTACCCGAGCCTCAACCAATTCAAACGCCAATGCTGGTTCCGCTAACAACTGCATCAGAACAAAATCCAATATCCGAACCGATGCCGTATGAGATTGCGCTGCAGATGAGTGCTTTAGAGAATGAGAGGCTGAGATTAGAGTTGGAGCTTGCGCAAATGCGGACAAAGATACTACCGCAATTAAATTCCAAATTAGATTACGTCCAAGATGTAAAGGCGAATATCGAAGAACCGGAAAGCATGTCAAAGAGTCGGGATTCTCCTGAGGAAAAAAAACTGAAATCTTGAGTTGATCATGAACATTTCTCAATTCTGTAAATTAATTCATACCTATGACATGCTTTTTTGAACGTTTTCATGAATAGAATTCTTTATTGCTATCGTTTCATTATGTCGTTGCCGGATAAATCAGATTTGGGTGAGTCGTGGGAAAAATAGAAAAATGTGTGAGAAAATTTTGAAGCGAAATTGACGTTTGATCAACTTAACAGAAAAAAATGAGAAAGGAAAAGTATACCCGGGTTTGCGGATAAGGACCCCAATAAACTTTTAGATGCGTCATTATCCTGATCATGAACAAGGTTCATTAGAAAAAAACAACAAACAAAACAAAAAAAAAAAAAAATTCAATAAAATCTATTTAATCATTCAAGATATTTTATTATTTTTAAAGAATGGATTTAAAATTCGAAGGACTATTTAACGAAATCGACAACCTCGCCAACCATTCCGGCGTTGATCCCACCTTGATGGATTTTGGTCTTGACTGGCCGTCTATCTTTCCTCTTCCATCGGAACCATTCACAACCGACGCAATTAATGCTGCATTATCGGACGAAACTGTCTCATCTACAGCACTAAACCAAAACTCCGATTTTACTTCTCGTATTTTCATGAATGATTATCAAATGAATGAAGACAATACGGTTACAACTGATGCTGAATTTACGGCTAGTTCGAATCATTTCAATTCAAGTCAAATGTAAAAACGATTTCTTATTTTCAAGTAGATTTTCGCTTTAATTTGTATGTTTTCTACTCTGCAGGTTTGAAACCGACCAACTTCAAATGATTCTGCAAGATCTTGCTCAAACCCGCGCTCAAATAGGGTTGGCCGATACCCCTTCGTCCGAAGCGACTCTATATTTCCCAATGCCATCCGAAGTGGACTTTTTTAATGCTGAAGACCAGCGCGGTCTGGTTAAAAAAGGTAAGACTCGAGATTGCTTGGATCTTGAAAATTTAAATATTTTGTTTGATTGTTATAGATGCCGATATTTCAGAACCACTTTCAATGCAATCCGCCGGGAATACAGAGTATTCTATGGAACACTTGAGGTATTTCGCTTGTAAATTGAAATTCGAAAAATTATTCAATTTTTTTTTGTAGAGAATTTGTCTTAAAGTATCTTACGGACCCATCCAGCGAACAAACAGTCATAATCTTTCACCCTCGTGTTTGCCAAAAGTCGTATGGAAAGGAGCGGCGGTAACAGAGATATTCCTTTTTGTCCATCTTTAATTTATTTATTCCTCATCTTTTGCTTTTAGCTTCTTTTGTCCTCCACCAAAAGCTTTATTTGTCGGAAACTGGGATTATGACCATGAAACACCGTTTCGACCATTTTTATCTCTCTTACGCGAGGATTTCACTCCAGAACCTTCCAAACCGCTGCTACTAATCCCGAAGAAAACGATTCAAGAGCCGGAAATCGAACCTGAGTCACCTCTTACTCGAGCGAAACCTTCGAAAAAATCAAAATCAAAATCCACTTCGAATGCCTCGAAATCTGCTGCGAAAGCTTTTCGACAAGACGAACTGCGAACTGCTGTTGGTGTCGAAGGTGCGGTTGAGAGTAACATTATGATGCGAGTGGATAAGATTTGTCGAACGAGCTATGTTTCGGATGAGATTGATGCGCAAAAGTTTCGACCAATTGTTGGAAGTAGCTTTAAAGGGTTATACGTTAGTGACTCGGAAAAAGACAAGAATTTCGATTTGGTTTTGACGGTAAGTTCCATTGTCTTTTCATAGATGGATTTTGATGATCTTTTCTTCACTTTCTTCAGGTTCACAGAGATATTGGGCAAGATGCGGTATTCAAATCTCCCGAGCTGAAAATTATCAGTAAAGTATGTATATCCTCATTAATATGCTCGCATATCTTTAATTGTTGTTATATTTAAAGCCATCCAAACACCGAAACGGAAATCGAAGCGTTGACACATGCATGGTGTCAGGAACCCTCGTATCAATGTACAACCGCGTCCGCTCTCAAACTATTTCCACTCGATACTTGACAGTTTCGCCAGACCTCACTAAATTTCAAACGTCTCAAAGCGACTGGTCGTCCTTCGTCATTTGGGCCATCGATGACCCCGATTTGGACATGAACTTGGTTGGTTGCGAGTCACCCATACAAAGCGAGCGCATTAAACAATTGGGGTGGAGTATTTCCAGATCAAGCGATGATAGAAATGAATTGATTGCGAAATTTCCGCTTCAATCCCCGACTTTAAGAAGGTCTACTTCATCGACCGGATCGAGAACGGGGAGTGAGTTTGAGGTGGTGAGGGGGGAAAGAAAAATGAAGAATATTTGTTATGGAGATGTAATTGTTTTGGAGCATACTGAAAGTGGATTGCTATCAGTACCTTTGATAATCCGAAAAATTGGAGACACATCTTTGGCTGTAATTGAATCGGATAATGGTAAATTAAGAGAAATCGTTTTGCAATTTTAATTAATTAACAAAAATGCAATTTTAGGTTCGGAAACGGAATCCGAAAAATGTCGTGAACCGGTTTCCCAACTTCAAAAAGTTTGTTTTGAAATCCGAGATCAAAAGGATCATTTCATGACCCGCGACGACGAAAACGTATTGATTACAAAATCCCGCTCTATTCAGAACCCGAAAGCCAATACTTTGATCGCTGGAAGATTGAAGAGAAGAAAGACAGCGAAAAAATCGAAAATGTCATCAAGAACCCCAAAGAAGCCATCTCGACGTAAGTTATTTTGCACGGTAGTTTAAGACCAGGTTCAGACTTTAATTTTCGAAACAGGTATATCCAGCGTTAATCTATTGAGTGATGACGACTATGTCGAGAGCTCGGATGAGGACACTGACGACGATTTTTCTCCAGATTCTGAGGAATCTGATTACGAGTATGAAAAAGCTCCAAAACGTGGACGTAAAACGGCTACACCAAACTTGAAGAAAGTCGATGTTGGAGAAAGAGGGGCCTGGACAATCGTGGAAATAAGTAAAACTTGTCTTCTAATTTTTCTTTTATTGAAACTCATTCATTACGTGCTAGAGGACACAGAATACACATTTTGGGAACCCAAACCGAACCTTCTCCCCACACAGCACAATGAAATATACCCAAAGAAATATACGAAGGCAAATCATGACGCTGTTTCAGCAAAAAGCATTCTCTTGATACCTAACGTGACCTCTATGGTTCCTGTTGCCCCAAACAATCTCTCAATGACCGGAGTCAACTTCACACCAGATCTGGTTTGCTTCTTTGGACCGATTCCGGCTCGCAATACAGTAGCTGCGTCTTCTAATAACATTATCGTTGATCTCCCGCAAATCACAGACCTCGACTTTCAGCATTTGAGAAATTTTAGTTTGAATTTCGCGATCGAGTCGGAGAAACGTGCAATTGGAGTGAACAACGAGGAATTGAGTCACGTGAACATGAGAACGATTCATATGCCCATTTTGTTGGTGGGAAAAGACGGGGCGATCTACAGAACCGGATTTTATCATGCTTTCAAATAATTTTCAAGTCTTACTTTTTTTTTCATACATATTTTCTTTTATTTTTACTGTGCTTACCACAAACTATTTTTTTTTCATCATCTTACAAGTACCCAGAGGAAAATAAAATTCCAACAATAAAAAGCCCATCGTCGCGTTCGATTAAGTCGGGCGAAATACAAGCAAATGCAGAAGTCCATCTGTTTTAATATTAATCCCGGTTGAATGCTGAACAAATAGCTCCCTAATATTGCACCGTGACAATAATCAACACAAAAACGACCCGCGCTGCACTATCAATGGACAGAAATTTCCTGTCTTTGAAGATCTTTTGACATGAGACAGAACTTGGTCCATGATATTGATGGTAAAACAATATATTGATTTGTAGCTGATAAGTAAACTACCAAAGTGCCAATGTTTTATTTCGAGTCCGCAATTTTGGTTCAATATCCTCTAAACGACGATCTTCCTTTCCCAGTCTTGATTCACAATTAATTTCATTCTGCTGCTCCTTTTTGGAAAACAGTTGCTGCCATTGGTTGCGTATATTAGCTGATTCACGAAGCAAATTCTCGCCAATTCCCAATTGCTCTCTTAGAACGATTACACTGAACCCGCATCTTTGATGATCAGGCGATTTCACACCTAAAGTTTTTAATTGCTTTTGCATTTTGTCACGTACGGTCCTAAGAATGAAGGTCAGGTAATAGTCGGTTTTTTGAAAACATTTTACCAAAGATTATCAAGTACGTCAAGTGCTCTCTCCATTTGATGCAACGAAAAAACGGATTTCTTCTTTTTGCTTTTCTGACTTCGTTGCTCCAATCGTGTTCGCGCATTTCTGCAGAGAGGACGAAGCTCGTTCAAGTCTTTCTCCAAATTTTTGCACAAACGGTTCGCTTCTCCCATATATAACACCCGATATGAAATCTGCGGAGATATTTCCTTGAGCGATAACAGCTTATCCACAAGAAATGATACCTGGAAAAAAAAAACAGATGATTAGCTTAAGGATGACGAGGTTTTTTTTAAAGTACCGTTTTCATCGATTTACAACTGCCAATTGATTCGTTAATCAAATCAACCAACTTCAACTTTTCGTCGAATTCAGATTCTAACGATAGATCCAAATCATCACCCAACTCATCTTTCAATTCGACTTTTAATTCCTCGCTTGACACGTGGACAAATCCCGAGGCTGACGTTTCGCTTCTCCAATTTCTTGTAATTTCCAAGGATTCCGTATAAGAAGGTCCCAATTTCCTCTTAACATGGCGCCGCATCCATTGGAAAATCTTCCATGCCGCTTCACGTTTTTCCAAAATGTTACTTTCGGTTGAGGGGGATTCAGTTTCCAGAGCAAACGGGTTAAGTTCAACTTTAGTTTCAATTTCTTCTTTGTTTATGCGTAGCTTTGCCAGTCTTTCTCGCATCCAAATGACAAGTTTATTTGCAGCCCGTCTTTTCCGTTCATCTTCTGCTTTCATCTCAGCTGCATCTTCAGGTTGGTTCTGCTCGGGTTTCGTTTCTTCTAAGTTGGAAGCTGGTGTACCGCCCTTCTCGGAAACAACAACTGCAGACCATAAGACGCTGGGATTAACTTCTTTGAGCGGAACAAAATGCTTTGCAGCAGGATTCATTCCGGAGGACCTCAGCTTTTCAGTATTCCGAAGGGCAATTACAAACAGATTATCTTCAATTTTTCCACTTGGTGTCCCTGTACCATTCGATAATCGATGTTTCACAACTTGAAAGTTCGCTGTATCTTTTACAAACGTTGCGACGAAATCTCTATAACCTTTTCCTGGATAACGCGCCGGATATTGCTGACATCCACTAATGTAGATTAGCTTATCTCCAGCAGCATCTGACATTCGCTGAATAAAGTGCAAAGGGTACCGCGTTCGAAAGGCACTAGGAAGAAACTCCATAACTTTTGACCAGTTTCCAGGAAAATACTGCTCAAACAGAGCAAGAATCCGAATTATTCTCAGCCTTCGTAGCAATGACTTTTGTTCCACCTTGGCCGATTCGAACAAAAGCTCCTTAAACGATGGGATTGCGTGTTTTCGTAGTTCGCTAATTGCTGGCCCCGATACTTCCAAAGAATGGTGCAAATCAACGGCAGCGATTGCAAACGACTGGGGAAGAACAACCTCCGTGTGAGAGCACAACAGAATGAGGGAGCAAAACGATTCTAGTAGCGATAGTAACGATGAAGAAATATTGAAATTCTCAAATCTCGTAATCTCATAAACATTTCCAACACGTTTCTGCACCGGAACTTTCGGGTTTAAGCAAATGCCTGACCAATTAACTAAATCCTGTAACTTCATATCCCCACCGGCGACATCTTCAAGATCAGTTCGTGGAAAGTTGAGCTTCATGCGTTTAAAGATAAACGCGGAGGAGACGATTGCGAGAGATGCAGGAAGTTCTCTTCTTCGAATCCACACCTTTAAAACTAAATCTTTCAAGATATTTTTAATTTCCGGTCGCAGAGTATCCCAAATTGAAAATATTAATGAAGGTTTAATCACCCCTTCTCCTGTTAATTCAATTACCATCTTCTCTGTAACTCGTCTTTGTATCCTAACAACGTTGGTATATGCATCGGGAACAAACTTCGAAACTTCAGTTCGTTGCAAAATTCGAACGATGTGCAGGCCGACATCTAATGAGTTACCGAAACATTCCAAAATCAAAAAGAACGCTTGATCGAAGGACGGCGCAGTCGAATGGAGGTAATCACATTCAAGATCCGCACAAGTTCCGTAAAGAAAGTGAATACAACGTGGATTATTTCGATTCCAAAAGCGATACGTTCGTAATCCTAAATCCATTTTACGAAGACAGCTCACCACATTATTAGTCATCCACAGGGCGATTGCATGTTGAAAATCATTCTCCGAGCATTCGAAGGTCGAGCTTTCAGCCTCATTAATCAGATCATCGCCGGAGTATACTTGCATGGCATTAAATATTTCGTTATGAAAAAAGGAAGGTTTCAGCACCAGTTGTGAAGGTTGATCTTCCAATGGATGTGCATTTACAATCCCATGGATCATCTTCGACGTTACACCGTCTGAGTTCCAATTTCGATTCGGGTAGAAGATTGTTGATAGGACTTCGCGAACAATTGAGCACCATCTTTCCAGAATATGAACGCATTCCTCTAAACGAGAAACTTCATACATCATATCGTTCTCAGGATTCACTTGAAATACTCGAAGATAGCACTTTAAAAATCAGTAAATATCAATTAAGTTTCAATTTCTTCTCAAATGGTGACGATACCTCTAACGCAACAAATTCCAAATCATATCGTTTCTTGCTTTTATAGTCGATGGCCATATTGCGAAGTTTCGCAGAATTTGATGTTAAATAGTAGCTGGAAAGAAGCACCAATTCAGCCAAATAGTCCAAATATGCCTCGCGCCCATTCAACTTATTCAGATTGGTGACAAACATCGACAAAGCTTCCGATGCATCGACAAACCTCTCCTCCACCGAAGAGTTTTCAACATTACCAGAAACAAACCCTCGAAGCTGTAGCACAGGTAATCTAACGGCGTGATAAAATAAACACTCAGCTGCCAATTCCGGAGATTCTGCTTTCATATATTCCGCGGCCGCCAAATCGAAAAGCTCCAAATTGTGATGAAGAATTTCAGCAGCGCTTATATAGTCTTCTTTCGTTTGATAATACTCCAGCAATTCCGTGTATTTTCCTTTCGAGGTCAGGATAGGAACGATTTCGTGATCTTTGCACAATTCAAGGATTCTGCTCTCGGTGGTCGCATTCCCGCAATCGAGAAAAACGAGTCGCTTGATGCGGAATTCGGCCTTTGGATCAAAATCTTCCGGATGATTTAGCACACAGCGAACAGCTTCCAAATGCAGACGGCCAGTTTTATACATGTTCAGAGCCATATCGGACATTTTTAGACTCTCGTAACATGCTCCAGCGTCCTTGTACAAATGGCCGAGTTCGTAGCAGCGGGCTGCATCATGTAGCTTTTCGAGATATAAGTACAAATCACCCGCCCTTTGAAAGCGGTTTGCCGACTTTTACAACAAACATCAAATGATTGAATAAAATTCAGAAAGAGCATATTACCTCAAAACACTTGGCCGCCATCTCATTCTTTGGAGGGGAGAGACTCACAAACAAATCAGCAGCTTTTTCAAGTTCTTTTTCTCCATCTCTATTTTTCCCTTCCAATATCATTGAAAGACCTCGTTGTCTGAACAGCCACGCTTCGCACAGCTTTGACTTGTTTGGATCGGCTTTGGGATCCAAAATTAATTCTCTTTTGAAACAGAATAGTGCGGGTTGATACTGTCGTCTCTCAAATAAATTCCGCCCTTGCGAAGCCCATTCCGCTGCTGTGGACTTTTGAGCAAATGCACGGTACTCTGAGTGTGATTTTAAATCCTCGGTTTCGGCCATTTCCACCAGTCCCAATGAATTCCAATACGCAAACATCGGTTTTCGTATCTCCTCGTTCTCATCAAAGATCCAGAGTCTGTTGAACGATAAGAAAACCAGTAAGTTTAAAAATATATCCCGATGTCTTACCTGTTTCGTGCTCTCGTAATTCCAGTGTACAAAACTTTGAGTTCTGTGGCCAGAATGTTGTGCTGTTTCCCGTTGAAAACAGGAAAACGTTCCGTATTTTGTTTTATCTGCCCCATGAAAACTCTCCATTTGTTGCCCGCATGACTCTTTGCAATAGGTGAATACAATAAAACGTCCGAAAATTCCATGCCTTTTGCTTGTTCCGTCTGTGCAGAGTAAGCGAATTGAAATTTTAAAACCCCAAACCAGCCAAGCGAATCTTACCGTCAGTATCAGCGCTCCATCGCCAATGCGTCGTCTCAAGTCCTCCTCGTCGCTGGCATCTCGTATCAAAATTACTTGGTCTGCTCCAAATTCTATCGACTCTCCCGTCACAGTTTTTCCCCCTACTAGACCAAATAATCCCAAAAACTCGTCTATTCCTTTTTCCACGAAGCATATCGGCTTTGGACCATCAACGACACCTGCAAGAAATCAAAACTAACATATACGAATATCTCAGCTGTAAATTACCCGTATCTCTTTCCATCGAGTCAATACAGCCTGGAAAATACTTATCAAGCAAATCCAAGCAGGATGCTGCTAATTTCAATATCCCGTCGTGAGATCTGTAATTGCGAGAGAGTTTAAACATTCTAGGTTTCCTTTTCGTGGCTAAATCTTCTCCTCCTTTAGATTCCAACTCGCGATATATCATCGATGAAAGGTCTTGAAATCTAAAAACCGATCCGCGACTTATAGTTTGCGCCGTGTCACCTGCAAACATCAAACCATCGGGATTTGATTGCACGCACATTCTGACCAGAGGCAGCAATTGTGACATTGTAAGGTCTTGAACTTCATCGATGTAAAGCTGAAAATAAAGAATAGAAAAATTAGGTACCATGATGAACTCTGAAAATCATACCTCGTGGATTGGCGGTAAATCTCTAATTCGTTCGGTTTCCAAGCATCGATTTACCTCATTAACTCTGAATGAAAATGAAATCTGAGTCAAATTATTTGAATATTTTTACATTTCTAGTTACCTGTCCAGTGCGTCACCTTCAGCAGCAACCCGCTGTTGGTAAATCTCGAATATGTCATACATTCGTTCCCGCAGATGCGCAAAAACCGAAAAACTCCGATCATTTAAATTAATATACTGGATAATATATTTAGAAGTTTCACTGCAATTCTTCATCGCTAAATCAACACAAACCTCATCTCTACTTAAGAATCCTTTCCTTGACTTCGCAGCGGCCTCGCTCCCTTTGATAATCCCCATTATTTCATTGAACGCAAGCGAAGGATCGATTCCATTTGTTTCATACTCTGGCATTCGCTTCCAGTGTTTCTCCACGAAATGCAAATAGTTTAAGTTGTTCTCCAAAGAAGCTTTTTCCTCGTCAACCATCCCAATCGCACTTTCGTTTTTATCTAAATCCAGCGCCTTCCTAACCATTGACACGTACTTTCGATAAGTGATAAACAATGGGAAATGATGATCTGAAAGATTTAAAAAAGAATCTGGGACCGATCGCAACATTGCATCCTCTTCGTCTTCTCCAATCAATCTGTCGTCCGCCTCCGATTCTATCACCGCGTTCTCATCGTATAATAGACGTTGAACCGTTTTAGTCAGTTCTGCGATTTCGTCTCGTCGGTCTTTCACATTCGTAGGTGTTCCTTTCGCTAAGGATATTGATTTGAAGAATAGTTCGGCATTCAGTTCCTTCCCACTGCTTGAGATTTCGAGGGCCTTTACTAAACGTCCAAAATACGCTTTAATCCGAGCACACAAGATCGGAGAAGCTGTTACAAACACTTGTCGCAAATTCAAAGCGGTCTCATTCTGCAGTAGAGGTGAGGGCTGCGCATACAAAGGATAGTATGTGGTAGAATGATAAACGTAATACATCGATAAAAGTCGAAATAAGCTGCACGTGGTTTTACCAGTTCCTGAACGTCCGAATACGAGAACTGACCCGGGATGACGTATAATGTCATGTTCAGCTTCGCTTAAGGCAAAGGGGAATTCGCAAAGGGATTGTTTTCCATCCAGGAGAAAGTTGACGAATAACTAAACAAAAAATGGTGAAATTTGGAAAGTTGGTGAATTCTGAAATGATTTTTACCTTGGAAAGTGGAATAAACTTTGCCGTCACAGTCATGTCATGAAGCATCAACAGGTCCACTTTCTTTGCATCTTTGATACTTTCTTGCGGTTTTACAGGAATTCGAGCGACGATAGTCGAAATCCCTCCATCATCATTGAAAACTTCTGGCCTAACTAATTGCGCAACATTACTCTGACCCTCTGAATCATCCACAGAATTTTCAACCCATTTTCTTATCTTACATCGCCGTCGGTGCTCATCAGAGTAGATTTGTTGACATTGTCCAAGGCGCTCCAAAGTTTTTACTACACCCGCGTGATCAGTTATATTCCATACTTTAATAATCTGGGTATAAGAACTAATCGTTTCGGAATATCCTACATCAACTTGCCAAACAATTCGAAGATTACTCTAAAAGAAGATGTAAAAAGTGGATTCATACTGCCTTTAATACAAACACTACCAATACTTTCGCTTCAACAACTGGGACTGGCAGCTGATATTTTAATGGTTTCGCAACACTCGCATACCATTTTCCTTCCGAAATCGCAGCTAGATTTTTTAGCACTGGAGTCAATATTCTGTGATTAGTCATCATTCTCTTCAAAGCGTTTTGGGCCTTATCCGCCAAGAGAATGTGCCATGGTCCATTAACAGACGAATTCAGATCCAGAACAGCGATCTGAGCCGGTGCCAATTTCTCCTTGACCTGGTTGGCTTCTATCTTCAACCTACGACGTTCTTTGTATTCTTTCCATGCCTTTTGAATCTTCGATGCACATTCATTCAAAGTACTCTTGTGCGCGACCTGCTTCACGACCTGCTTGGGCTGAATTGAAACAATCTTGAGGGGTTTCGCCGTTGGGATCGTTTCGGTTTCGGTAGGAAGTGTTTCGTTCAGCCATCCCTTACCGCCATTCGAATAAAACCAAGCGAAGCACACACAAGCCATCTCCCGAGCGAACGATGAATCAAGAAACGAAATTACGGATTTCAATTTTGGCTTCATGCATTTGGAGAGATCGCTTAAACCTTTCTCTGCGGATCTGGGAATAGCCACATCGAGGAACTTGAAATCTCTCTCTTCTTCTCGGCTTAGCATCAGCTTCATTAAATAAAAAAGTTGAAAAAAGAATCACGTAAAACGAATGATACAAAAAAAGATCATACCATTTGCTTTCCCTTCTTGCTTTTACAATCTGAATTAAATTTGTAAATAAAATGCTCCAAGCACTCCAGCGTCTTCCGTGCGTACGAAGCGTCTCTGTTCTTATTCAGTTCGTTTCTGAAATTTCCACAAACCACCAAATGCGTCTCCAATCTCTTCAAATTCATAAACTTTTCAAAAGATTTCATGGTTTCAATCGCGACAACGCATATTCTCAACCAATCCGTAAGTGTGCTGGGGAAAGAATCGGCACACCACAAAGCGAATTTCTCAATGGTCGAGTTATAAGGTTTGAAAGTGTTGTGCGATTCAACGTTGGATATTTCAAAAAACTTGGAGTCACGTGCAAAAAGCTGCACACAGTCCAAAGTTTCCTCGTTGTTGATGTAAATCGTGCTCAAATAGTCGGAGATCACCTCGGATTCGTTGATTGAGATTTCGTCGGATATCGCGCTTGTCGTGCCGCCCGACAGGTAATAAACATTTTCCAACATGCGACCTCGCTCCCACATGATAGAAGAAACGCTCCAGATTTTAGAGGGTCGTTGGCTGAAGACGTTCTCCAAGATGAAAAGCGAAAATTCCTCAAGAGTGTTAAATAAAATATCTTTTTGCAGTTTTACAACAGCTTCATCGCTCGTAATATGCTTCCGAAGCGTGTCGAAATCCAATCCCAAGTGCAAGTGAAGAGAAATGAGGATGGTGGTGAAATTTCGGGACAACCTTTCTGATCGAGG
Organism: Nowakowskiella sp. JEL0407; assembly: GCA_027600645.1. NCBI lineage: Eukaryota > Fungi > Chytridiomycota > Chytridiomycetes > Cladochytriales > Nowakowskiellaceae > Nowakowskiella > Nowakowskiella sp. JEL0407. The sequence goes on from JADGJK010000362.1 coordinate 16,151, forward strand.
CCTCAGTTGGCTGATTATATTCTTTGTCGCCAATTCAAGATTGGGAACTGTGTCATTATCTTTAAAGTTTCTTAATTTAAATATTTTTCCAATAAAACAAAAAAGTCTCACCTGCCACCGTTGGAACTTCAAAGCTGGTCGATAAGATTGATTTATTGCGACGTTTCTTTGATTTTCGCGTATCGGTATCCTTTTCGGGTGTAAACTTCACGTAGCGGCGCAAGTATGGGAAGGTAGTCAAAATAGCTGCCCAGTTACTGAGATGATCAACTTCGTTGTGAATATGTCGCTCACATGAGACAATTTCAAACAAATTCAAAACCACACTCAACATTCTGGCGTAATCGGGTGTGATATACTCGAGCATTTTGTCCAGAGTAAGGAGCAATTCCGTTTTAGAGTCACTATATACAAGTTGTTGTCCATCAGAACTGGTGCTCATTTCGCTGCGATCGTGAGAATTTATGCTAATTTCGCGATTAGAATCGAACTGATATGCATCTACGGACACATCATTTGCACTCTCATTTGATTCCGATCCCTCGTCATCACGCTTCTCTTGGTTATAATTCTTCTCGATTAATTGAACCTCATACTCCGAATCTTGATCGTTTTCTGTTCCGAAGGACAACTCACTTTGTATCGTTTCGAATTCATCTTTGATATTCCCAGCAAACTCTCTTTTCCCAGCCTCAGATGCATGTCGTTGGTGTGTATTTTGATTGCATCTCGAATACGGTTGGACGTTTTCGATTTCGTCATCTTCAGTGAATGATTCCGCATCGATTGTTTCAAAGTCATCATCAACATCACGTACAATGACATTTGTATACAACGTAGCGCTTTGATCGTTATAAACGTCGTCGTCGTCCGTACCTTCGTTTCCCGCCGCTTCGCTGCCAGAAGAATCGTCACTTCCGAACATATCTTCTTCATCTGATTCAGTCAAGATTTCCGTATTTCGCGCACTGTCTATCGTAATGCTCTTCGTTAACGACGCCCTGGAACTTTGTAATATCTGCAACTCGGACCGTATTTGCATCATAAGCTTTCCCAACATATTCCGTCCATTTCCAAACCTTACAAAAGACCAAAACGCACCACCATCATCTCCACCACCAATAAATATCCTTTCATGCGGTTGTTCTTTCAACACAAGTAACGCCTTGCCGGTCCTCAACAGAATTTCCTTTAAATCAGCGTTCTGAGAAAACTTCGCCTCAAGTCCCGCCTTCATTACCGAGACTCTAACAGAGTGCCAATCAGATCGAATGGGAACCGTTCGTGAGTGACCGAGTTCCTCGGCAATTTCAGCGGTGGGGGCAAACCGAATCGCAAATTGGTGTTCGCAGTGGTGAGAGAATTTGCGGGACTCGTAGAAGTGAGTAACGGAATTGTAGGAGAGAGAGTTTATCGAGAATTTACATGGATGGGAGTTTAAGAGTTCTTTGGAAAGCAAGATTATTTCAATTGCACTTGAGTCCTATGGTCAGATAAAGCAGTCGGATTATCAAAACAAAAACATGGAAATCTCTTTTCGACGAACCTTTGCTGTCATAAGTTGTTGAAGTAAAAGCTCTTGCGGTTTCTGAGTTTTTTCTTGTTGTATTTTTTGGGAACAATGAACAACAGTATGACGTCAATTTAGAGTTCCCAAGTCTTCGCCACCTCAGGCTTAAAGTTGCAAATAATGTCCCAATTTAATCACAATTTCTGTAATATTTCAATTTTCTTTAATGCTTGTCTTGCGACTTGATTTCAAGTGATTTAGTCTTTATCACATGCCCCGTTCCCGACTTTTGTTCCCTGTTCAGCCTACAGCATTTTTGACAGATCTTCAATTCTATCCAAATCGCTGCGGTATTCAAGTAAAAAATCACTTCGCGTTACATGTTTTCCCGGGCGCTGTGATCACTGGAACAGGATCGATACCCATCGAACTCCATATAGCGCTAGGTTTGGGCTATGATTCAGAAAGTACAAATTTAAACACCCAAACCGGTTAGGCAAAAGTTGTAGTTCTTGTTGTCTTGGCCGTCCGCCAGATGCTCATAGTTGATATCGATTGTAAACTGTTGTAATTGATTCAGGTTTTGCATCATGGGATTTAGATACTTTAGTTGTACGGTGGGGTGGTGGGGTGTCATTTAAATTTGCGCAAAACGATAATTCAAAAATGGTTGAAATAATAAAACGTAATAAAGAAAAGCAACAAATCTTCGAGACTGTATCATGAAAATGAATGTCTGCAAAAACTGTGCAGCGTCAATTCTTTGTCACATTTATCGCAAACAACCAGTTTACTAAAAAAAAAAAAAACTATTTTATTTTGATGATTTGAGTGTGCTTCAGAAGTTTTCCCAAATTTTTTTATAAATATAAACTCGCAGCAAACACAATAT